>JAQFZW010000857.1:0-39827 GCA_034687055.1 Heteromurus nitidus | reverse complement strand
TAAAATAAGTTAAGTAACTGGTGTTGTGTGTTTTTTTTCTTCTTTTTTCTTATCAGTTACGACACCCTTCCAACCTCCTCGCTCACGTTTTGAAACAATCTTCTGAGAGAAAGTGAGAGAACATTTTGTTTCGAACAACCAATGGTCACTGCTCCTTTCAGTTTTTTGGTGGAGTACAAAAATTTTTTTGTGTTTCAGGTAAAAAATTAATCGGACTTGTCAGCGACTTGATATAATTCGTTGCCTAGTTTTGGTAGATGGTATTTAGAGAGATGACGAGTTTAAAAATATGGCTCCTCATGGATCTGCTTTTCAGGAAGAAATTGAAAGGAAATCAGAATTAGTCAGAATCGGCTTTGCATCGTCGCTGTATGCATTCTGTTCATATGAAAGTTACTAGTTTTCACTCACTTGTGAATGGTCTGGGTATGGGTAGTAGTAGAGCACGTCCGTGTCACGGTTTTCGGAATAAGCGGAACGGGCTTGACTCACCTGGAAATTTGACAAAGAAAAAAAGTCATGATTTGTTGGAAATTTTTGATTTTCTGACCCAGTTTTTATATCGCCGTAAGAAAGCTTACTTTCTCTGAACGGGCTGCGGCTTCTTCTTCATCCTCTTCTTCGTCATCATCATCGTCGTCGTCATCTTCATCGTCATCATCCTCCTTGTCGTCCTTGTTCTTCTTGTTACCGACTGGCTTGGGCTCCTCCTCCTGCTCAATGGCGGGCACTGGGGCCTCAGCGTTCTCAGAGACAATGACGGGGACAACTATTTACATGAAAAAATACTATAAATTAATCCCGTTCAAAGGCTACAATGAAACAAAGACGTATTGACAAGAATTAGTAAACAGATTAAAACCTGGGACATCAGAAACTTCGTTTTCAACAACTGCAACTGCCAGTGGTTGTTGCTCAACTTCATTCTGAATGATGGGGCTTGGTGGAGCATCCTCATTCTCTGGCTCGACTCCTTCTCCTTGAGTTTCAGTGGATGAAGATTCGGCGACTAAACCTTGTTGTCCTGTGGCATGCAAATATGAACACTTTTTATAAAAAAATTGCATAAGCTTGCATAAAAAACTTTTATTAAAAAGTTCTATACCAGCAGCTTCATCGGCCTCCTCTTCCTCATCACTGTCCTCCTCCTCTTCATCAGCATCGTCGTCATCGTTGGCCTTCTCCTTCTCAGGTTCCTCATCAGAGTCAGCCTCGTCGGAAGCGTTTTCTCGGGATTTTGGTGCTCCAGAACCTTCAAAATGTCCCATATCTTCCGCTTCATCATCTTCACCACCACCTTCATTCAAGGAAGGTACTGGCTTACCACTTCCAGTTGAGGCTGCCTTCTTGGATGGACTGCCAGACTTGGGCTTGGCCTGACTCTTTGAGATGTCACGTCCTGGGGAGTCCTCCTCATCTTCCTCATCCTCCTCTTCGTCTTCATCGTCGTCGTCATCATCATCATCGTCCGCTTCCTCGTCATCATCGTCATCATCCACTTGACGAGCCTCACGGTTGGTTTCTTCACCAATTTCAAAACCTCCACTTTAGCCTTTTCTCACAAAACAGGCGTCCAAATCATGAAGAAGACAGCCTACCTTCTTCCTGTTGCTGCTCCTCAATTGGGGCAAGGGTGGTCGCTACGGCGCCATCCTCAACGACCGCGTCTGGAGAGACATCTGAAATGATCTGCGTGGTTGCCTCGACTTCTTGCGAAGACTGCGCAACCACAACAGGAACAACTTCAGCGACTACCGGAACCGCTTCCTCCTCCGCTTTAGGAACAACTGGCTCGACGATTTCAGCAATCACTGCTGGAGGAGCTACATCTGAAACTGGGGCTCCATACGTCAAGCTGACAAGAAAGGGTATGACGAGAAACGACCACAGACGCATTTTTCTGCAAAATGCAAAAACACACAACACAAAAAAAATCAAAACTTGTTTTTCTTTCTCAATTCAAGCAGCAGCAAAAAGAAACGACAGAAGAAATAATTATGCTCTTTCTCAATGTATCATTTTTTAATTTAAAAAAACGGCTACTACAATGTCGGTGTGTGAAGCGAGGAAACAGCTCCGTTTATTTTCCTTTTATATTCCTCCAACGGACCGAAAGCGCCGCTAATCCTTTTCAGTGAAAATCGCAACAAGTCACCGAGGACAAAACTCAACTGAGGAGAAGGAGAGAACGCTACGAAACGCAAACCAAGTGCTCACTCACACACTCTCCGTCTGCCGTCGTAAATTTTCTTGAGCGCTCTCTCCCCCTCGTTCCGAGAGAGAAATTATATCGACAAAAAGTGTTGTAGACGCCAACCATGCAAAAGCATTTTTTGAGGCGAATGCAACAAGAGCTAAAATGAAAAGTACCTTCTCCTCCATGTTTTTATCCCCTCTATCTTGAGTAATAGATTGAAAATCATGTATATTCTAACTATAACACATGCCCATTACTAATCATTTTTTTCCTCTAACGATTCGCGTGTGCTTTATCATTCATATCATATCGAAAAACCGTGTGGTCGAGAGAGAGAGAGAGAGAGAGAGAGAGAGAGAGACAAGGCCGGTTGAAAGCTTAAGTTGCTTAAGTATTGTGGCTGGTTTGATTTGATGGTTATTCTCAGAGAGAGAAAAGATATAGCTTCTTCGGCTATAAAGATTTTGGCGAAAACGTATGTATATTTTTACGGGATTTCACAAAAATGCAATTAACATACATAGTGCATAGATGAAACGATGTTGCGAGTGAAACAACATTTTATCAGGTAAAAACTGCAAGGTGCAAGACCAACAAGTCTTCTTGTTTTGCTACCCTTTTTTCCATTCGTACATACATTTCATGACTCGTGAAAGAAGAAAGGGAGAGAATGAGAAAAATGCTGTTGTGAGAGAGCTCAATAGTGGAAACATGGTGTAAAAACCTGTCGACAACAATGTGCTACTTAACAATGTGGGAGTTTCTAAAGAACCGTAAACACGATGAAACTTGTAGATATATAACCTATGCTCTAGGAAATGCAACGAGCCACGATCACGATCAGCATCGCTTTTTTCAGAAATACGGTGAGCATCTTCTTTGCTTTTTTTCTACTAGGGCGAGAGAAGATAGACGCTCCTCAGGTTTCATTGGATTTCGATTTGATTCGGTGTAAATGATAGAATGCTCATTTCATTGCAAATTGTTGTGGAATCATGATTATGCATCCTCTCTAGCTCACTTTAGCTAAGCTTCGCAAAAGTGTTTTGTCTTTGTTCATCTCTCTGCATTCGTGAAGACAAAAGATGTTACAAGGTACTTAAAATTGTATTTTTTGAGGACACATGTAAGTCATTGCTGCCACCAATTCGCGTCTCGAATAATCCAAATTTATTGCGAAGAAGATGGCAGCAAGCCTAATCTAAAATCTGAATTCTGCTTTTTATTTATTTATATTTTCCAATTTGAAAACGGAGCTAATGAGCAAGCGTTTGTTATCGATTAATTGATGTTTGCATTGTGTTTTTCCTACGTCGAATTTGAAGTGGATTGACTTGTGAAGAAGCTTGTTGCGTTAAGTGTTCCATGCAAACATTTCGTACGTGAGATGCTCGTCGTTTTTTCCCGAAGCAAACAAATTACGTTTCATTTTTTTCGAAACACGGGAGAATCTTGTGAGCATTACTTTAATAATAAGTTTACCATGTTCATTGATGCTCACGTCTTGCGGCCTGTTTCGTGGCAGGTATCCTAGATTAAATGTATGCATTTTGTACCTTGTTACTTTTTACGGCATTCAATCGGTGAAGACGATGGAGGCGAGACAAATAAGTTTCTATTTCACAATCAAAACTCTCCTCCTCTCAAACCAACTCATGAGAAGAAGAATTGATTATTTTCACAGACAAATTGGCTGCTTTTATATTGCAAACGGAAAATGGATTGATATGCCCTTTTCCTATTAGCGAGAGAGGTGCACAACCAGAAGAAGGTCAAGATCAATGGCAATTCACAATTGGAAAAAGAAAATGCCGCACACTCTCAGCCTGACGTCTTCCCTGTCTCAAGGAAGAGGACAATTGAGCTGCAAAAAGTATGAATTTTTTTCTTCTATAAATTCAATGGCGGAATACTGAAACAGTTCGATTCCACCTTGCTCTCAATACGAGCCTGTATTTAAGACAATGAGAATGAAAAAAAAATTGTTGTGACGACGACAAAACTGGTGATCATGATGATGATCCTAATCCTGATATTAGCCTTATTTTTTTATATTCTTGCTCATATTTCTTCAGCCTGCAAAATCCTACTCTTTTGAGTTTATGTAAAGTATTACGCCTGCACTTGGACTTAAAACAGGGATATGACTGGTGTAAAATAAAACCGGGTTGACCGGTTTCTTTCCTTTTTTGCAGAAACAAGACGAAGAAGAAAGAACTGTATCCTCTGGTGGATTGTGGACTGAGATTTAGTTTTTTTTCGCTCTGTTCCCTAAACACGACGACGATATGGGTGATATGTGCGATGACGCTGGTTTTGCATTGCAGAATACTTTATGACTTGATTGAGGCTAGAGAGAGAATACTTGCTTGGATATGTGATATGACACTCCTTTCTTCATTTTTTTCGCCAAGCTCAAGTGTACACTGCAATAATACTACTTTCCTCCGAAAAAAAAGGTTTAATAGAATGGACATGATGTTGTCATGATGATCCTGGTCTTTGTACATAAGTTGAGTGAGTGTGTACAAACATGCAAAAAATATATTCTACAAAACTAGTACCAGTACGTCTATTACTAGTTTTTTTAAGCAGACCAAGTTTATGCATTGCCATGCAGACATATGTGTGTATAGTATATATTTTAGACAAGTCATCTGGGTCATTCAACTTGATTCAATAATGTTTGAAAGCGTACACACAGATGCATTTCCCTGTTCCCCGTAGTCCTCACGATGATGATGATGATGGTGGTGTTGAAGCATAAAAACCAAAACCCGAGTGGTCTTCAACAACCGAGAGGTAATTAAACCTAGCTTTCATCAACCACTCAACTTGAGGCATGTACGTGGTGGCTACGTTTCACCTTCCTTTTGCGAACATCTCTGAGAAACTAGTTGTTGTTTTTCAGGAACTTCAATTTCTTTCTATAGACTTCTCCCCTTTGCTTACTCGTGGGAGGCAGGACGAAGATGATTGACGTTGAGGCTCTCTTGAGTTTGAGTTTTTTTTTGTAATTTTATGGCACTTTTCTCGTTTTTTGAAATCAATCAGTATTTTCTGGTCCACCAAACCAATGAAAAATAAAGTATGAAATGCGAATGAGATTTGCACGAAATCCAGCTTGTGTGGGGCATTACGAGCATGCGACTCCGAAGCATCTTGACCTCGTAAAAAAGTACACAAAAAATGAGACGAGGATGTTTGTCTCAATCAAAAACCACGTTGTTTTTGGGAGAACCACTAATTATCTCGAATCCAATATTTGGCCCACTAAAAAATCTGTATGCTTGTCCGCAAAAACATCTCGGGGACGAGAGGATTTACATTTATGCACACTTCAATTTCTCATAAAAACAAACATTTAAACAAAATTTGATTACAAATCACCACAAATTTTTTTTGAAAATTATAATTTTCTTGACACTTCTTATTTTCTCCTCAAGGTTCCCAGCACTTTTTTGCAATCTCGGAAAAAGCGTAATTTTCTCTCCGGACAAGAGCACAACGGTCAACGGTCCTCAATAATTGGGAACATGCACACAAAAATGTTTTGAGTAATTTTTTTATAAAACGTTACCTGGCTACAAGATCCCAAAAAACAAAACAAAATATTTCTACACACCGACACACAATTTACAAAAAGAAGAAGATATAATCTTGAACGTTTGAGTGAGAAAGAGTGAATGAGCGAGACGAAAATGAGAAAGAGTGAGAAAAGAGGAATATAATATATTTTATGTTTTTCAAAATTGGCTATATGAAATCTTTGATGAATGAGTAAAAAAACAAACGGCACATACACACACGAACAAAGAAGGAAGAGGAGCACACACACTAGCAGCGCTGTTGTGAGAGAGAGAAGGAGAAAGGGTTGGTTCGAAGTTGTCGAAGCCAAGCTCAACGAGCAACTAAACAACCGAGAGTCTTCGTACTAAGGTTTTTAAGATGTAGTTTGTTGACCCTCTCAGATCAGGTTTTTGGCCTTTTACCCGGACACAGCCCCCTTGTCCCTCCAGATGTGGGACCCCATGACACACTAAAACATTCTCTGTGAAAAAACTGGTCTCAAAAAAACGCTTTTTGTCCCATCATCCCCATATTGTATCATATCATTTGTATCGCGCGTTTACATTTTTCATATATATACGAGTTGAGTAAGTTAGAGCGCCCATGATCCTCAACGTAATAATAATAATAATGCATCTCTATCTTTTGCACACGCTTCCCCGCATTCGACGAAAACCATCCCCGTCAAACTACACAAATTTTTACTCATCGTTTTAACTTTATCGACATTCAACTCTGCTGATTGAGCAAAATCCACTTTACTACACCTTTTGATGTGCCTACTTGCGTATTTGCATGAGAGGGTGCATGATTCAATAAAAAATTGTTACGGTATTGCTCCGCCCTTTTTCATTTTCGAAATTATATCTCTTTCTCAAGCTCGCAACACATATATTACGAGCTTTATGTCATGAATTAAGAAATTATCTAGTCTCCTTCCCTCCTTTCTTTTGTGGTCAAAAGAAGGGCCTACTCTCGCTGATTATGTTCTTGACAATGATCTTCTGCCAAAAAAACAACGCAGACCTGATACTAGTATCGTTTTAATCTCATTCTCAACAGTGAAAATGTCAGTAGTTACACTGACTGTATTCGTATATCAGTTGTTCCCATCTTTTTTCGAGAAATGAATACGAATGGTTTAGGGTGTCGTGCAGGAAAATGTGGATCAAACCTGGGGACGACATACTTATTTCTCCTCGATGCTGCAAGTGCGTTGGTAAGGTACAGGTACCTTTTTAAACGAAAAGTACACATATATTTCAATTCTGTCATTTGTAATTAGTTGCGCAACATGAGCTTACTGCTTAGAAGTCAAACTAATAGACTGTGAGCAGCAGTGAAAGATATATTCTCTGTTTTACTGCCAATTATCTTACTTTTCCTTTTTGGTCCTTGTCGCCCTGAACACTTGAAAATGACACAGGAATTCGTGTTGTACAGCTATCTATGATATAGAGCCTCTCTTTTTACGGTTACAATTCTAACTGAATATGTCATTGATTGCTTTATGCTATCCCTTAAAAAATCCTCCGTTGCAATGTCACAGTTTCATTGACTCTGTGTGGACAATGGTTTCAAGAGGCTGGCATTCTCGTCATTGTCAACGTCATTCTTTCAACTCACCTCACCAATCATGTATCAGTGCAACTGTATAACTATGCAACTGTTTGTTTTCTCGTATTGCATGTGATTTTAAAACAGGGACTTGTTGCACAATTTTTTAAAAAGTCATCAGCAGAGAAGAATCGAAAAAGTGTGGTGTAAGTACTTATTTTTTTTGCATATATCGACTACATTATTCCTGATCGCCATTTCGCCAAGTTCAAGAGCATTAAAGACAGCTTTGAAGAATAGAAGCACTCTGAATTTTGCAAAGCGTTACTTTATCGAGGTCCTAAACTAATGAATGAATAAAAGCCAGTCAGATAAGAAAAATACTCGTTGCCTGATTATGCAGCTGCTTCACTGATACAACACCTAGCATTTGCACAGGGCGATTAGTGAAGGAGATGCTACATAGCAACTTCGTTCTTCGCAAACCAACGCAACGACATTGCGAAGGTTGTGACATCCATTTTGATTTGAATGTGTGACACATTCGAATACACAACGCATAAAACGCATCCTCAATTCCTTGTCGCGAATTCAGGTTCAGGACGCAGGAGAGAAAAGAAGATGACGAAGAGGTGTGCTTAGTTACTGGCTGTCTGAATCACGAACTAAATGTAAAATGTGAGCTTTGGTCTTGATATTGAAATGCATTTCGTATCTCTTACATCTTAGGTTTGTGGTCACAATCATATAGAGAGCTGGTTTACTTCTTGGTTTAGATTTTAGATACTCGCCTTTGATTTAATTATAAGAAACGTGGTCTTTTCATTATGTTCTTCGTAATAGTTTTCGAAACAAAACGTTTCTTGGGTCATGCTAGATTTGATGAAGTGATGGCAACTTTTAAAAAGAGAATTTAGAGATTACATATGTTTTTAGAAATTTGAAAAGAAAGTAGGACTTTTTTTCATTTTCTGTTTGCACTCCCTCAGCAAATAAAGCAAGCCACAGGGAACGACGCCGCATTTTATAAACACCAACTTTGTCCTGCTTTCCATCTTTTTCTTCGAAATATTTGTGTTTATTTATACAGCCTTTCTCCCTCTTGGCACATTTACTTAAAATGATGACAAATCATACAAAACATGAGAAAACAAATATTCCTTCATGAGAAACTAATAAGTTCTGAATCGCGGCGATGATCATGTCCGCTCTCAGTCGTGCCCGTATTTTTTGTAAACTCCGTCCGACTCATTTTCGTACTTCCGTCGGTGGACCGGCTAATGATCGTCGGTGTTCGATAAACTCCTCGGAATGGATGCAGACAAGCTTAAGTAAATACACACAGTGATTATTCGTTGGCAAATGATAAATGCGTGGGTGGAGAGATATGAGAAAAAAAATTTCCCTTCCAACTAAAAAAAATGCTGATTACATATATACTCTCATCCTAACATCATAATATTGTGGTTCAAACATACCTTTCAAACAGGCATACTTGTGCTCCAAAGCTCTCAAAGTTTCACGTTTGCATACAAAAATCACGAAGATGGCAATGGCCTGGAACATATTTACCAAGTCTAAGACAGCAATGAACGGTGAGTACCACTTCTGCTCATCAGTCTCAACAATCGACAAGATCACTTGGAAAATCCAAGTTGTGCCCATCACAAGAAAGAGCTTGAGGAAGAGTTCGCATCTGCCGATAAAGAGAAAGAGAAAAAATAATATCTAGAATTTTTTATATTACTTCAACGAATGCAGTCTTTCTCCTGCGTTTTATAAAAAATACTTCACAATCTTTTAATTGCAAAAAAAGGTGCGGCATCCTCCTAATTACTTTCTCAAACTCGAAAAAAAATCCCAATTCATTAAAGCTTTTGCTGCTTTCTTTTTCGCACATTTTTTTTCTCATGAGCCATTTTACGCAAGCATCACTTACGACTGCTTCTGCTTTCTTGTGTTCCGATCCGAAGAGATCCGCCTCGTGGCATTGTAAATTTTGAGCATTTGGCAGGACGTGCACAAGTAGAAGACGAGATTCGCTAGGAGCAAAATTCCAACGGGGATGTAGAAGTAGTAAGGTTGTGCAGAATTTGCAAGAAAGCAACCATCCTCTCCATAAGCTGGGTAAATCGTTGCATCCTCGCCTGCCTTCCGACAAGGTTCACTTCGATTCCTTTTCGGAAGGAACAACATCGTAAATTTAAAGAGAAAAAAAATGACGTTAGAAATCCCGAAAGCAAAAGAAGAAAACACATTTCAACATTTTTACATCCATTCCTCACCGCCAACATCACCACCTATCACATTATAAAAATTGTGTAAATGCTATTTTTAACAAAAAAATATCCCGTTCATTTTTATGTTTCTGCTGAGGAAGAAAGGCCAAACCGAAGGAACATAAATGGTGAAATGATATGCTCAACCAGCGAGATAAACCTTCTGCTGTGAAAAGTCGTAATCGAAAATTTGTGAGAGAGCTTACTCGTAACTAATGTGAAATGCATATGCAATGGAGACGACAGCTATTGGAACGGCGACAGCGAAACTGCCATATAACAGGAGTCGTTTCAAGTCCAGATTCCGTTGGTTCATTGGCTTCAGAATTCTAAATGTCCACCACAGATCAAAGTTGATCACGCAGAGCCACGCGAATGAGAAGATTCCCATGAAGTGTGTGATCACACCTGAACAAGAAAAACACAACTTTTTTTTCGCAACTGGTCATTAATATGATTTCGAAAAAGAAATAAAATAAAATCATAATTTTTTTTCGGAGGAGGAGGGAGGCAAAAAAATTATATGAGAATGAGAGAAGAAGTGAGTACGAACCGAGAGCAAAGCACCATTGTTTCGAAAAGTACGGTACATAGTGTTCGGACACACGCTTCCTCGTCTCCTCAACGTAGATGATGAGAAGGCAGGCGTAGAAGAACGTGAGAGTTACGACATAGCAGAGAATCGTCCATGCATGACTATTTTGCTTTTCCCATAGGAGAAAATGAACGATTGCAGTGGCGAGGAGAACGATGATTGCAATCACAAAGCCGGTCATGTAAACAACCCGATAAATCTATCCGTAAAAGCCATGAATGAATACAATTAAGTCAGCGCTGATTAATATAAGAAAAAAATGCTAATTTATAAAAAAAATGTACAAAGCTAGTTTCATCCTTAGTCGTTCAAATTGAATGAAACAGAACGATGCAAAATTGCACTGATTGCTAAAGTTGAGAAGAAGCTAAATACGTATGCATATATACCCAGTCATTTTGATTTGGAGCTTGTCTCTTGTGTGGTTTAGTGCAGAGAATGAGTACGTCCTGCTCATCTGCGCCACATGTCATGTCCAAGTAGTCGTGGGCAACCGCAAGGTGATCAACGCAGTACTCAACGCCCTCGCCTTTCAGTCTCCATAACGGGGACTTGCCTCCACTCGAGTATTTCAGTGTCCCATCCCGAAACAGGCGAAACCTTAAGGTTGAGTAGAGAGAGAGTTTTGAGGATGCTCACTTCCCTCAATTATGAGAAACTCACGTAATTCAATGGAAATACTTACGGTTGCCGGGATATGTTGAATTTGGTTAACGAAGTGGACAGCAATGCGGTAATGTTGTATGATGGGATCCTCTCACAATTCGGAAATCCTGTACGAATTTTGAGTTTCTCAGAAGTTTTCATGGCTGCGGAGGAGACATCGATGCCATTTGTTACTGGCAGATTGAAGTCCTTAGATAACTCTGCACAGGGATTCTTAATGTCATTATTCGTGAATCCGTAGCCGATAGGGCAGCACTTGCGAATGCAGGACTTGTGCTCAATTCCACAGCAAATGTCGACGAAGGAATGGCTATCATTTATGCTGAGTTGCATCAAAATGAAATCATTATAGATTAGAATTAACTGGTGTGAACTAATTCTGAGTAATAATTTTTGTAATGCTTCTCACAAGTTCATACCGTCGTATGCAATAACTCTCCCTCGTAAACTGCTCAAGTTGGTGAAACTTATCCGGGAACAGGGACAATATCCCTTGCTCGTTTATCTCGAAACTGGCAACTTCCTCGGTTCCCTCACGCCATCCATGCAACTGTCCATGATAACCGTAGCTATTGTCTGTATCGTGTAAATTCACGAGAATTCTTACAGACGGGGAAGAATCACAACCAGCGTAAGCGTCTCGCTCTAATCTAGATTCATTCAACAGGGTTAACATTTGAAACAAAGCTTTCAGACCAAACCTAATTTTCTTAATCTCAACTTTCTTAACTCTTAATTCTTAACTTCCCTCCATTTACCTGACTGTTCTATTCTCGGCGACATTCTCCGACGTTTCATACGAAAATGTTGTCCACGCGTTAGAAAGGCTGTTTTTATGCTTATCGCAGTACGAGTTTTCTTCACATGGACACTCGTGCAAGGCAATGTCATTACAAAGTACACTAACTAGCAAACCTAAGGTCAAAAATACTAACTCTACTAAAGATTTCTGAATTTGCATGGTTACGTCTCACAAAGTCGTTTCTCCGTCAACAGTTATTTTCAAGTGGTAACTCATTGTGCAGTCATGAACTGCAAGTTAGCGATTTGCTGTCGTTCCCTCCGCAAACATGATGAAATCAACGTTTGTCTGAATTCGTTGTTGCTACCCACGTCGTACCTTACCAAAAAAATATTTGACTTCATCATCACCTCATCATCACTTAATTTAGATAACGTTTGTAACGTAAACGGAGAGTTTATATTTCTGAAGTCATTTGATATAAATTGACCATACAAACTATATAGTTTAGGTCTCAATTGTGATGTTTAGTAAAGGAAAACCAGAAAACCACATTTTCATCGTAGGACAACAGAAAGTTCCGTGTTTTTCCCCAAATTGTGGCTCATTTCTAGAAATTCCTTTGTACATCATTTGAGAGAGGCTTTGTGCATTTCATTTTGCGGTGACCACATGGCAATTTTTGTAGGTTGATAAAAAGACAACGTCGTTCCTTTCAAAGAAAACCACTCTTACACCGAAATGCTGTCTCCATGAAAAAAGAAAAGAAAAAGTGAACATTGGACCGCAACCAATGTGTCGCATTTGACCGTGAATTGTTTTTTTACTTGTTGCACATAAAACAGCATATATGCGAAAACTTGTAAAGTTGAACTTTGTGTATCCGGCGTTGTTCCTCCAATTCCAATGCTCACGTAACCTGAAAACTTACTGACTCATTTCATTGTGAATGTTGAGCTGGCCGTGACATATTGATTCCAATGCGGAGAAATCCAGTATTATTTTTACAGTCTTAAGAGCACTTTTTTTTATTCGAGTAACCATCAATTGACCCCAAGCTTTACAAAATAGGTTGTCCTTCCAGGAGCAAAAAAAGCTTTACATGATATGATGATGATCTACTAAAAACAAAATACACTTTACAAATATACGCATCTAACTTGCGTGACCTTCAAATGGGAAATACTGCGTTTTTATACATCTTAAAAAACTACAATTGACTTGTGTTCTCTGCATTTTGAATAATATACATCCAAAGTGTGGAGCAGTTTTTGGAATTGGTTTCTTTCTCGTGTGAATTATAGAAAATACTGCATAAATGTATAAATTGTTTTCATGGTTCCATTATTCCAACCGATGTAAATTGCGTCGCGACAAAATAACTAGGAATTAATTCGATGAATTACCAATTTGTATCACAAAAAAAAACAATGTGTGTATATAACAATCAGACAGAAGTAACTTTTTGTATTGGTTAATGTTACTTATGGAATATATATCAAACTATTAAATTAAACTATGGAAATAAATTAAATTATTGTATCACTTTTGTTCAGTTTATACATCACGGAGTATGGCGGTGTTGCTTTTGCTTTGTTAATGTTACAAAAGCGTTGAGTAGAGCCTCAACGGGAGAGGCTCATCCTTTCATCGTGTTCCCTTCTTGATCGAAAAATTGCTCGACCGCGGGGTGGATGCACAGTCCATTTCAATGGAGCCATGGTGGTCGACGTGTGTGACTACAGTTGACACGGAGCAATCGCTAGCCTTCCGTGTTTTGTCCCACGTTGAGGTCAACGTGCTGTTATGGTTCAGGCTACGACTACGACCTTCAAGGCTTCTCGTAGCTCTGCAACAGAAGCTCATCAGTTCTCGCAATCTGTTGACGACGGGTATGATGACAAGACAGATCCAGATGACAACACGACGCAATCTTACTTTTGTCGTGCTCAGTCCCTCTGTGTTCTTATCTTAAAAAAGGTGCGAATATATATCATTGGATTAACATTATTCAAAAAAACAATTATAATAAAGCGTGGATACGTATGTTCACACATTTTACGATTTACCTCTTTGCTCTTGAAGGTACTGGGAAAACTTTTTAAACTGGGCTTCCAACTGACGACACGTGTTCGGTTTGCAGGTAAAAATGACAAATATGGCAACACCCTGAAGGGCTATAAGGAGATCAGTGGGGATGAAAATTCGCCTGATAAAATGTCTCTCGTCGGGGTTCAACTGTTCCGTAGCCCAGGATATCACGTCAAATATCCAAGTGACTCCCATTACCACGAACAACTTCATAAACAGCAAAAATCTGCCACAAAGAAAACTCATTATATTTAGTTTAGTCATGCGCAAGCAATTGTAAATTATTGCACCATCATAAAAAAAGTTACTGTAAAATGTATGAAGATAATATATACCTCTTTTTCTCCTGCCTTGAGCTCTGTCTCGTCGCAAACTTGGTATCATTTTGTAGCTTATGCAGCGAGTAAATTGTACAAACAAAGAAAATGGAATTTATGGTTAGGAGTAGACCAACAGGCCCATAAAAGTAGGGAAGCTTCTCCTTCTCTCCATAAAAGTAGCATTTGCGCTCTCCGAATCTTGGTGTAATCACGAATAATTTGGGATCATCCCTAAATTGCGAAATCGATATATTAGTAAAAACCATACAATTTGTGTGAGGCTTCTTGTAATGACCTTTTTTTCTTTCAAGTTTGTATAAATGAAGAATTATATATTTGTTACTTGAATAAACTATCAAGAATTAAACCAGCTCCAGCAATCAGCGTAGGAAAACCAAGTGAAAAGAGTAAAAAGCCCAAATATCGTTTCTTTTCGCCCGTATTTGTACTTGTTCTCAGGGGACGGCAACCACTACGAAATCGATAAAAATTTCAAAATTCTAAATTAGACACCACAGTTATTATCGTACTTGTAAATTCTGGGAATTTACATCATTTACCTAAATGTCCAGAAAAGGTCAAAGTTCATCGATGTAAGCCAAAAGAACGCCGACAAGTACGAGAAATGTATTAGTGAACCTGTAACAAGACATCATTTGCAGTTCAATTTACGTAGTCATCATTTATCGCTAAATTACATCTCAACCGCAGCCGTAAGTGGAATTCATAAGTAACACGAATATCGCACTTTTTTAGTTTTTGCATAAAATATACAATTGCAACCATGAACATTAGTAGATTCCATTAAAAAGTTCATTTCTAATTTTAATGTAAGCAAGGAAGATGGCTAGTTAGTATTTCCTTACCCATCACTCGACAACAAACGTGGCACTCATTCTGAAGTGAGTCTGGCGCAAACTGAACAACGGAGAGGAAGACGTTCGCACAAAGGAGTGAAATTACGTACGAATACTGTAGCCAACCATGAATATTTTGGTGTTCCCACAAAATTACATAAACGATCGCCGTGAGAAGTAGGAAGAACGTCGAAATAAGATTTACTGACGCATACAGCCGCAATCTCCAGACCTGCAGAGGAATTTCATGAAATGATCATTAATACAATTTTACATCAAATTATTTGAATATACATATTTCCACACAACGATTATTACATGAAGCAATATTTAGCCCATGTTATAAAACATACATCTGAATCCTCTAAAACATTGTCTTCGGAATAGCAAATTAGTGCGATTTGCTCTACTTCCGTCCCACCGAAATGAGCAATTTCAAAGGGGTAATCTGAATTGCTATCTGATAAAAGAATTGAATGAGATCCAGCTCCATCCAGGCAATATTGATCAGGGTCGAAGAATAGTTTCGAATCCCCGGATTCCGTTACTAGCGTCCCATTCAGAAGGAGGTACATTCTAAAAAAATGAATAATGACACGTGTATTTAACATTAACACATACACAAGCACCGTAATTAAAACAAAATGTATTGTTTTATCATAATCATTTCTCCCACGAACTTTTGATCAGGCTCCTTTCTCAACGATATTTCATACACTTCCTCGCATTTTGGAAGGCCAACTTTGTAATTAAGTTTTAGTCCAGCGGCATCGGTGCTGGAGACAGGTTGACCCGGAGTTGAATACAGGTGTGGCATCCATGGTCGATTGCTGAGCACGCATGAGTCGTTGTAGAGGACACTGTCGTGCCGGCAACACTTGCGAATGCATGGTTGACGTTCGTTACATGGCGGAGTGCATAGCACCGCTACAAACACATTCTCTTCAACTCTGGAGAATAATTGGGGGAAAATCGACAGGTAAAGGTAAAGTTATCCAGTTTTCCTCGTTCTCAGTTCCCGTTGATAAGTTGTAAAATGATTATATATGAGAAAACTCACATGTCTATGCAAAAGTCTTGGTAAGAAACTTGGTTCACAAGGCCACCCTCGTCCACCCAAACAAGCATCCCATCAGTTGTTAGGATGTAGGCAGGCTCAGCTTCAGACTGTAACGTGTCATTCCCATGATGGTGGTGACTCCGAAGTTCTGAGATATCATGCTTGATAATTCGCTCGATTCTCTCAGAATTGCAAGCCGGCTGGGATACACGCAACCTGTGTGAAAACACAAATTCATCGTTCCCATGTTTACAATGAAGCTCATAATGGCTCATATCCAGAATGGACAATATATCAACTACAGGCAGCCATTTAAGTAATCACTTAAATCGCTATATATATGAAATGTAAAGTATTGCAAAGAGAAAAAAACATCTCCAAGTCGTTAGATGGAAATGGAAACATTCCGGTTAATTAAATGATTTTTCTAGTCCTCAATTTTCCTTTTATTTCGCAGTTCCTAAAGTATAAAGTTTTCATGGAAAATTTGGGTTTTTTCACTATAGAAGAAAATTCCATTTTTAATCAAAACTGACGACTTAGCATGCAATAAGAATAATGTATGAATTTCAATGTGAAACAGCTTTTAATAATTCCCATGGGTTTAAGAAAATTCACAGAGAAAAACGACGCGGATGACGTCTATGACATAGATCTTCTTTATTTATCATAAACACTCTTTTTTGACTCTCATCGTATGATTATGACTGCTAAATACAACTTCAACAGGTTGTTTCTCATATGAATTGGATAACACTGCGATTGTCAAAATCAAGTAACCCTGCCACCTATGACTCATTCATCATGATTTGGTTGCATCCTAGCATCGGTCAAATTGCTGTACAGTAATTATATCATTCATGCGTCAGCCGATAACCAGCTCTGAAATCTCATCGTCCGTACCTGAAGACAACCGTGTCGTTAGAGATCTCCATCCCGTCCAAATCCTTCCCGAGAAGGGTAACCATTGCCTTGGGCGCTTCCCAGTAAGGCTCATTCTGAGTTCTCACCATTCGCGACGCATTCTGCGCCTGAATGCATTCCCCAGCTTCATACCGTGAAAAGAAGGGACAACACTTGTTCACTGTTGGATACAACTTCTGACTACTAGCATCAAACGCACCGAGCACACTCTGTCCAGAGTAAAAGTTCCGCCCCTCATTGGTAGTTTCCAAACGGGTGTCCACGGACTCCAAGGGTGGAGGTGGACGTGAAGATGACACTTCTTCCACTTCCACCCCCGCACTTGTTCCGGTCGTCGTCGCCGACGCACCAGCCAACAAAAACACACTCGGAGCAATAACTAGAAACATGACCCAGGTCGCTGCGCGCGACCAGCGTCGCCTCCTCCATTTCACGGCGCTTCTTCTTGAGTTACTCATGACGTTCGTCGAAGCGAAGAAGCTGCCTAGGTTTCCGTATCCCCCTCAAAAATTACAACAATGTAGCCTTGTCCCGGCAGGAGGAACGGGAAATGCCTCATCTCCACGTTGCAACCACCAGCACAAAACGGAGGAGCCGTCTTCTTCGACCAGTTCACAATCACAATATTTGCTGAGGCACATAACATTATCGCGTTTACAAATCTGCAGCTCCCCTGCTGCTTTTTTTAATGTGTCAAATTATCATCGCTAACAAAATATGCGTAACCCCATAAGGCGTCATTGTTCCAAATTCATCTTTGATGAAATGCTTCCTCAGCTTCCATGTACAAGATCCACACTATTTTGTCCACTTCAACTTAACTTCCTGAGATTTCGCAATTTACTCCTTGAGGAAGACGACCATTTCCATTACGCCCACACATGCACAAACACAGTCCCTCACCACACTCCTCGCTAATAACTGCGACAGCCACAAAACTACTGCAAAACTTCAGCAAGGTCTTCTTCCTCCAAAAGGTTCTGACTTTAGCATAAAATCGTTACTCGTGTATCTGTACTTTTCCTCCACAAACTTTGGTGTGTGCGTGCGCAAAACAAAGATGAAAAATTCATAAGGGTTAAAACAGACTATAACGCGAACGTCGATGATGGGGAATTTTTTAGCGATCTATGCTGAAAACATTGAAAAACTGCTAATTTGGTGACCTCCACCTAGGCCCTTTACAAGCCATCGCGTTAAGATGATTAATAATACTGATTACTGAATCCTAATAATATACAGATGGCACAAAATGGGCATGGTAATGACAGTGATATTAATGGCTTACAAATTAAGTAAAAATATATATACGTATGTATTCTACATCTATCCTCTCAAACAAAGCTTCTTTCAACTAAAAATTTCCTCAAGCTTCTTTCCAAGATAACTGCCAACCGTACATGACCACTCTCGCAACAATACTCGGACGACACCAGAGAAGAGCTGCAGCCGCAAGACGTTGTTTGCTTGCTACAAGCTACCACGCTACTACTCTATATCTTGTTCAGTTCTGCCTCATCTGAAAACAACATTTTTTAATGCAAGAAAGAAAAAAATTCGCCAAACAATCATCGTTATGGTTAATATCCTATTGTATGCGTTCCGAGTCCAGAAAAAAAGGAGAGATATTCTCAGTCACGCTACAAAACCTAAGTAAAATACAACTAATGTGTAGAAATGCGAATAGAATACATGGTTGAATAGAATTCATTTTTTCGCCATTCATCGCTTATCATGCGTCATTATTATAGCCACACACTCTTTCTTATATAACAATTCCTTCTTACTCCTTTCGTCATGACCACTGCCACTGCTTGCTCAACCGTATTATATAATAAATATATGAGAGATGTGCATATACGATGTTTGCGCACACTGAATATATAAAAAAAGGTAATGGCACATGCGCAAACAGTCATCTAACCCTCAAAAACTATATAATAACGATGAAAAACGTTAGTCAACAAGGTGGCAGAGTGCCGTGGCAATGTCACTCTAAAGAGTCTTCTAAGAATCATTAAAGATCCTAGCGAGGAGATATTGGGCTTTTCACACGTTACACACGCCATGATGCTGAATGCACATTAAGGGTGCAATATTAAAACGAATTATTCCCTTTCATTGTAACAACTTTCACCCCAAAAACAGTGATGTTTATATGCAGTATGTGTATTTGCTCAAGGCTTCCACTCCAACGTGGTACTCCTGCGGCTGAGAGAGATGCCGATGATGATGATATTACTCATGCAGGCGAGGGATGCAATGAGGATGAGGACATATAACGCACTTTTTTCTGATTGTTCAGCAGTAAATACTATTAACTTGTCGTTGGTGAAGTGTGCCTTCGTCCATTACGTGAAAAACTGTATTATGTTTTGGCTATATGCTCGCAGGGATGAAGTCAAACGCGTATATAGTTACGCGTGCAGTAATGAGATGGGCCTCCTCTGTCATACTTCATCTTTTATTTGAGAGATTTTTCCTTCGTCAAAAAATAATGTTAAAGAGCACCTTTTCAAACTATGATCAATACTACATGAAAATCTCTTCATCTTCTTCGCTCAGGCTCAGGTACAGGAAAATTGTTTTTTTTCTTGCAAAAGTTATGTCCATGGTGTACGTGCGCCTTTATGTTAACTACAACTCGTAAGGCTTTTTTGCTGATGATCATATCAAGTTGCTTGCTAAACTCCTCCTTTTCACAATGCCCTTTAATGTAGCCTTTATCCATAAAAAGGCCTCCAATTTTTCCATTAAAATTTTTTACAACTCTCAGAACTTATTAAGACGCATTTGCAAATATACAGTGATATTGGTAAACAATTATGAGATGAGACATCACACATCACATGAAATTATTTTCACAGTATTTCAAAGAGGGGAAACCCTCTCGAACTTCAGGAAGTGGAAATGGAAACATGAACAATAATAAGCTTTCAAATGCCCAGTAGTTGTCTTGAAAATTGTATTTAGCAAAAATTATTTGCAGAAATACAGATTGTCCAGCATCAACAGATTTTCCGAGATTCCGCGGTGTAAATCTTACAAATGGATCGTATCGGAAAGTTATTTTCCTGCATTTCGTCAACACACTTTTCAGAAGGATTATTACCATGCACCTACGAGGATTTTGTGTCGATTTTCTATTCATATCTTTAATGTTTCAATGCATTTCATTGACTTCTAAATGTCCCTCCGCTCTGAAAAGTCAATAGTTCAAGACGCAATTAGCGGTGCAACTTATTAGTGACGCTATTGGGGGTTTTACACGAAGTTCATATCATCATTTGTAAAGAGGAATACAGGTGTAAGGTGTAATGAATTACGCAGAGATAATAACACAAACAAAACTGAAAGACGTTCAACCATAGTCTTGACCTACTTGGGTAGAAAATATTCACAGTGTCACTACCAAACCTCACTAATATGTATGAGTGTATATACCTACAGGACACACACCTAATCAATACTGCTAATCTTTGCAATGAATTTGTTTGTTGTGTGCACTCATCGACAACAACAACAATTTTTACGATTACCAACCATTATCATCATCGCACTAACCAAACCATATCAGTGCATTTACCCATAATATGCATTATCGTATACACGTCGTACATGTCAATGAGTTTATTACTGATCGATATATACGGTTGAGATCTAGAAGCACTCTATTGTTACTCTAACTTCATTGAATGTGAAGTTGCAGCGTAAATTAAAATGTGGAAAAAATTAATACGGTCATCACATACCGTTTCTTGGTGTACGGTCAACTAACGCGTACACTTATTTCTTATCGTCGTTGGCATTTTTAGGTTGTTACGCAAACAGGGAGGAAATCCCCAAGTAATTTGTTAGGCCCTGTAAATATGATGCGTATATGTGGTTGGTGCCTTCAACTGTGTGCCCTCTTGAAGAAGTATGGAAGGGCCTTTTGGGAATTGGGACCCTTGTCGTTACCATGCAAAACTTGCATGAAGGCACCCAGCAACAGTCATTCGTACAGGAATTGTTTTTAGTTAGTTCCTATTTTGCTTTATTTGCACATTTAGCATGGGTGAGCAATATAAAGTATGCGAATGGTAGGTTAATGTCTTAATCTTAATGTTTCGAACGTGACTTAGAGTTTTGTGTATGTTTCGGGGAAGTCTGCTTAAAACTAATCCCAACAATAATGGCATTAGGGACATGATATATTGTGTATTTCAATTTCACAATAAAATCTGGAAAAAACCAAGCTAGGTTATAGGAGAGGACATCACAACTTGCGGAAAACAACAATTACAATTTTTATTCGCACAGCAAGGAGCCATATATTCGAATGGTTGAGCAAAACATGCTGAGTTGCACAAATTCCAAATCTTCTCTAACGACATATTGCGCAATTTAACTATGTGCAGGAATTCTTGGGTGTCGAAGAGAGACGCGAACAAAATGAAGGTTCTTCATCACAAAAGAACTGAAATAATATACGTATTTCCTTGCCTCCTTACAAGCGTCTTTCTGAATGATTCTACGATTCACAATCTCATTATTACAACAAAAAACGAATATCTTCGACACAAATTAATCCTATAAATGCTACTGAAAACAGATATATGGTACTTTTGTTCGTGGCGATGCGATATACTTTAGTTGGGACTTCGGAGAGACAGAGACATTCAAAGAAACGAGTCTGAAATGAATATGATGATGATGAAAAACTAAACTATTATCAGCGAGCTTCCCAGTTGCGAAATCTTTTGTGTCTGCTCTAGACTTTGCGAAGATGCAAAAATCTGCTGGTCTTTCTTTCATCGAATTCGTAACAACTTTTTTTTCATACTTGCTCAGTATGACGCCTCCGGGTTCGTTTCTCCTCGGATAGTTATACTAAAATCATAAGCTAGGTTGATGTGTATGTGTACACTACACTAATTGAAGAACTGAGTGCATTTTTTGGCTCTGCTCAAAATCTTAAACTATATTCGCAAACATAAATCCTTGTTTGCTGAGTGACAGTGGTGTAGCAAGTGACATTGTTGTCATGAACTTAGTTGCTCTCTGAAGGCAACAAAGGTCCTAATCTAATGTTTTTAGCAACATATTATATTTTTCACCTTACGTCAAATGTACGATATAATGGAAAAGGATTTTTTTTAAACAACGACAGAATTAAATGATTACTTGATGAGATATGAGATATGACTATGACCATCATCATATATGCATTTTACAAAAGAGAAAGAGATGCAAAAGATAGGGAACGTAAACAACAGAAATTTAATATTATAGATGAACAGTTATACTTCAGCAAAGTCACTTTTGCATGCACTCCACACATCTTGTCCACATTCTATGCAGATTTTCGAGCTAGGTGTTGCTGGATGGATGGATGGCAATAATACTATTAGATGGTAAACCGGTTTTGGATGAACCAAAGGAACGTGTCAACCGTTCCTACAAACGAAGTACGAACCACAACCTTGGAGAACATGTTTGTGAGGCCACGTTCACGGCAAAACAAAGTCATTCATTTCATGTCACTTTTTGGCGATCAAGAATATAATGTTTAACGGAATTAGGTAACCGCTTAAGGGACTTGGAGGAAAGAGATATTTAATATTTATTTTCGGAGAGAGGGAGAGAGACAGTGAAAGTTTGGCGAATGACTGATCGGATGAATCCCATGTAATTTTTTTCTTAACAAGCTTTTATTAAATCCATCACTCATCTCTTTTAAAAATTGCTCGTTATGCAATAATTATTCACCTGTTATTGTATTAGTATGTAACGAAAAACAGTTCATATAATATGAACGTACATTAAAAACTTGTGTAGAGTCTGAAGAGGAATTTTTAATTGTTCTGAACAAATATTGTACGAATAGTTTCTAATTTATACTTGTACACATGGACGCTAACGATGGCTCTTATCAGAAATCTAAAGTCTAAAAATACTTAATTAGTACAATTACCACTAGGAGATATTATATACGGAAAGTATAAGTTTGAAGTTGGGATAAGCGGGCAAGTCACGGACTCCGATTGTTTAATACCCGCTAACCCGCATTTTTTATCATGTGGAAATCTATTTGTTAATCTATATTATTCTATATTCATCATACTGTTATTCGATGTTGTAAGAGTCTTTAGTTCAGCTTAAAGATATATAGTAACCCGCAGTTCTTCAAGAGCCATCATTAGTATTGCTAACAAAACCACAAATTGAGCTGTTCACTAATCGTAAGTTTAATCACGTATATAACGAAGAGTACATGAGCGTTGTACAGTTCCTAATACAAGAAAAATCATGTTTCCACACGACAGTGGACAAATACAGACTTGTGCAATCGGTTGTTGGAATTCAAAAACAAAATCTGTACAGGGCCAATTAAAACGTCAGACTAGAATATTTTCAAGAGGTTGAATATAGGTTTACCAGAAAAGGAAGGGTATTACAAAAAAAATCTCTACTCATTTGGATAACATAATGTATTTTATATAACAAGAGTTTTGAATATAAATTCTGGAAAAACACAACAACCTTCAAAGTAGGAATAACTTCAACGTTGGAGTAACAATAATATCGAAAGCACATGAAAGAAGATTTCTTAGCGACGCATACGAATTTTAGTTCATTGTTGAAACGACGTAAATTCGGGTAACGAAAGAGTTTCAAGGCTCTCATATAATACGACTTAATCACCAAATACAAATACGTATGTATAGCAAATTCCATATTTCGAATGCCCCAAATAGAGTTTTAGAGATGGAAAACACGGTTTCCCAACAGATTTTGCGAAAATGAAATGAATCTTATGGAACACAAGTGTATATAGAGTTGAAACACATTACGAAATTTTGACTCTAATATAAACGGACAGTCTTCGTGAAACAAAAACCTGTTCATCAAACATCCTAAGTTTTACAATTTCGCCCAACTATTACTTAAATGTCCATATACTCAACGTCGTTCGTACTAATGATAATCAGCCTTGAACATTCAAATCTAATGGGTAACTCGCTATTCCTTTTCTAATAGAGCTAGTTTCGTTTAACACCGTTGATAGCCATATTTTTGAACCTCGTCGGTCTCAGCCTTACTGTTTTTCAAAATCCAAGATTTTGGGACTCTCATTTGCATACGCTAAAGAATTCGTAATCTTTTGTGAGTAACATATTTATTTATGATACAAATTTATGTCACTATTTCACTTTACTAGCTACCTGAAGAGGACTATTTAGGCATTTTAATTAAGGGAAGATTAATATATAGTTACCATTGGACATTGACACATTGACACGGCGCAAACAAAAAGGGCTAAATATATCTTTTAACAAGTTGAAATCTGGACTTGGAGGGAACACACACTCATACAGACCTACTACATTTCGGCTCATGCTAATTCACATAAATTCATCTAATCTGAGACCAATGCTCCAGCATTCATATACGCTAAACACAATAAACCGAAAAGAAGATCAATCCTGTGCAAAACTCTAGCCTTGCTAGCTTACGGCTGAGGGTAAATAATTGCGCTTGGATTTTGGCAAATAAACAAAACGTTTTGAGTCAGTAAATATGACTTGAAGGAAATATATCTCACTCAATCAATTGAGTTAACTAAAATAAAAATTTAAATAAACAATATGAGTAAATGGGAGGCGATTTATGTGTAAATAATGCCCAATCGTAACTTGCATTTATATCCTTCCTTTTGGCCGTCAATCAAGATCAAAGTTCTCCCAGAAATCGACGAGATTAGACGCTACTTTGCACATCTCATCTAGTTGACTGTTATGACTTCCACAGATATACTGCTGAACTTTGTCAAAGCACTTTGGGAAAATGTGACGGTGAAAGTCAACTCCGATAACGCCGTTCCAATGACTCTCAGCGTTTTTCCAGCTGAACGGTCCCAACTTACTGACAGACTCTTTGAGACGCTTTATTAAGTCCAACAGTGTCTTCGTAGCCTCTGAAATGGACTTGTAGCCTTCGTCATACTTCTGTTTCCACTCAGAATCCTGCATTTAACAAAAATGGCGTTACTTTAGTACGCTAGCACGAAGGCCAGTTATTAGAAGTAATAATGCATTTCCTGCACTTACATTTCGGGATTTCTTCTTCTTTCCAGCCTTAGGAACTTCATACTTCTGCTTCACAAGAGTCAGGAGAACGTAGAATATTATTCGAGACATCGACATTGTCTAAAAACAATAATTGCTCATTTTAGTCTCAACGAAGCTACAATGCATAGTGGAGTACAAAGCGTCATAAATAGCGGCTTACATCTAAAATTATATGAAGGTCCACAATGGTGCTGCCTATGTTGAGAAGGTTTGCTGAACGCAGATTTTCGTTTAACCATCTCATATATAAGTTCACGTCGTCGCGGATAATCTTGCTCAACTGGGACAAACCTTGGATGTGATCTTTGGTTGTACCAATAACATCGCGCACTAATGTAAACTGTTCAACCAATGACGTTAGACAGTTAAGCTCATGATAACGCACGATAGTAGATGGCCAGAATCCACAATATTTCTAAAATTTAAAAAAATCGTTGAGGACGAGGCAAGTTAAGACAATTTCGTATGCCTAAAGGGGTATATTTTACCTTTTCCTCTATGGAAGTGTTCAGTATAGGGACACCAGCCAGCGCGACATATAGCTTATCAAGAGAAAGGCAAAATCTCCCAAAACCGTCGCTCTCACTTCTATCATTGACGCACTTCACCAAGTATGTGACTGCAAGCAGAATTGACCTTCGCGTTGAGAAAAGGTTCCCCTCGAACTTGAAAGTAGCTTTTTTCAACTCATCAAGATCCAGGTTTTCAGCCAAGTGTTGAATCAAGGTGAAATCTCGGTTGTCGGTGAGGAAATCTTCCCTGCGTACAATTTCTTCCATCGAAATCTCCTTTTCGGTATTTTCAGCGACCTATATAAAGACGCAAAAGTTATTCACCATATCTTATATGACATGATTAAGTACGTGCTTAAGATTATATATATATATATACCTTTAGTAAACTCTCGATAGTGCTGGTACCGGTCAGGTATTCTAACAATCGCCTTTCGGTATACACTATTCCAAACTGAAATGACGCGCAAAGCATTTCTCGAAATGTCGTGAATTCCACAATTTTGTGGAAAGAACCATGTTTAAAAGCTGTGATAATGTGCTCCATGCTCTGTAAGTAAGACGAAAAAAGTTATTTTCAAAATTAGTACTTCAATAAAGCTTTCCAATAAATTAGCCAAGTTAAATAATAGTAGACTCACTTCTCTCCTGTAACTTGTGTACATATTCTCCGCAACAGCAAACATTTTAGAGGCTTCCGAGTATAATCCACCATATAAGACTCGTGACAGAATTAGGAATCCCATACTATCCCATTGAACATGCTTGATATCCAATTCCTGGATAACTTTACACGCTCTTTCAATGGCCCCAACACGACTATACGCTTGAGAGAGCAAAATACGAAGGGAGTGGTTATAAGGACTCCGCTCCAATCCAAACTCCATCAAGACAATAGCAGTCATCATAAGGTACTCTTCATCGTACAACTCATAAGGACCCTTTAGCTCAAGTTTATCTTCGATGGATAGGTGAGCCAACCCATTAACACTTGCAGTCAATTTCTCATCAGCGTCTTTGCCTATGTCATGTCCTTCCACTCTGTTATCTTGAATTTGACCTCGGGTGCAGAATTTCTCTGAAAGCCACTCTGCCTTTGAATCTCGAACTTTATTCACAATATCTTCAAACTGTAATACATCGTCGTCATAAGGAGATAACAAGCAGCTTGCTGCGATGATGAGGAACTGATCGTGGAAATCAGACTCTTTGGTTCTCAAATTATCCTCCGAACGAAGACTTAATCTAGCATCCTCGCTCAAAAAATATTTACGCAAGCACCGGTGGGCTCGTGCCATTCTCATAATTGGATCACTGTCCGGATATAGCCTACGCTCAACAAGCTGGTAGTTGACATCTTGGATCACCGTCTTTATCTACAAGTTAATTATTTGTAATAAATTGGCAAATAGTAGCGATAAAAACAATGAGCTAATTAATGTTGGATAATTTACCGAAGCGTATGATTCGTTCGTTTCAGCAGGTTTCAAATATTTCAAAAATATATCCTTCCAATCTCGTCCATTTAAAAGCCCCAGATATTGTCCAATGTCCGAATAAAACGAGGGTTTTGATCCCCCGAAGCGGCAGGCCATTTCAAAGTCCTTTAACATACGTTCATTTGGAAAGGAGTTCCCACAACTGTTCAAGAAAGCTAGGTCTGCCAATGCAGCCACGCGGCTTGGATACGTTGCGCAGATATCTTCGAGAAAACGATCGACCAAATCCGGACGTAATGGTCCAATCTTTGTGACCATTTGATTAAGTAAATCATACTCATCCAAGCTGAATAAACATTTCAAATATTGACATTTTCAAGACATTCTTCAAAGTATTAAATATTCGAATTTCAAACCGGGTAAGACAAAAATGTACTTGCAATATGCTTTTTAGTATAATTTCCTTACTTTTTCAAAAAATGAGTTTTGAGATACACATAATATTCTTCAATCTTCCCTGTCTTAAGCAACGAGTCGGAATAGTAAAAGTTGAACTCATCATTACTCCAATTCTGATGCGGAAATTTACAATGGGTTTGACATGCTTCGATTACTTGTTCCCATTTTGACTACAAAAAATTGAATTCGCATTATTATTATTATAAAGCTATGCACATAACGCAACGCAAACAAACGTGTACATTTTGATTACCTGTACGTGGAGATTGTAAACGTACGACTTCATGATGGTTTCATCTATAGGTGTCGTGTGATCAGCAATATACTTGGTCAGCATTCGTTCAGCTAATGGAAGAGTTATAAGACGATTTGCTTCCGCATCAGCAGCAATCGATATAGCTTTTAAGTGTAGGCTCGCTATGGCCCAGCCAAAGTACGTTGGCTTGTTGTATAATTTGTATAAATTAAGTGCAGTTAGATGTTGCTTCTGGTATTCTACAATCTGTCAACAAAAAGTTCAGAATCGAAACTGTAACTATATATATATATATCCAATCCTAATCTAAGAATAATTGTGGAAATCTTGTTCTCACTCGAACTTGAGCCATGAAACAGTGAGTCAACAATTCCTCAGATTGCTCCTTCTTGCATGCGGATTCCAAAATGGTGCAAATCTTGGTCGCTGTAAACAAAATATAGTTTAACGTTCACACATTTCGATTTCGAATGGCTGGAAATAAAATATATAAATATTGAAAGACTACATACGCTCATCCAATTCCCGGAAGCATATTGAAAGCGCTTGAATTGTTCCATCGTCCGTTGGTGTGTCAGCAATCACAGGTTCGAGAATCAAGCGAGCCTCATCCGTCTTGCTCATCCGAATAAGCGCCAAAGCCTTTAGAACCTGCAAAACCATAATGGATATTACATAAACCCAAAATATACAGATTATATACGTACATCACCACAATTATCAGACACAAATGAGCACACTTTTTCCAGTCACCACAATGAACTGATTCTCATACGACCTATATGATACCTTTGCACAAACGAACTGTGGTTGTTTCTTCAAAAGTCTGTCAACCTCCGCGATGACCTTCCTATTATTCCCACTGTCCAGAAGTTCTGTGAGAGAAAGCAAATATATACAAATGGTCATTATTATAAACACTCAACTATTGTCCATCATGTCCTTTCTATTTCCTCACTCAAACTTACCATAGATTGGCCTCAACCGTCGTTCTCGAACCCATGACTCAGCCTGGGTCGTACTCATTGCGATGAGGAAACTGTTGATCCAAAATATAGCAGACAATTAGGAGAAAACCAAGAGAACAACAATAATAATAATAATTCAATCTTGATGTGTGCATGTGCGAGTCGCACTCAGCGTTCCAATAATTTCTCCACAGAGCTGCATCAGCACTCGCAATTGCTGCAAGCACACACGATGAGCTTCACCCAACTCACTTCAAAGACCGCCGAGGAGTCCTTTATGCTCTCTCAGCTTCCCGTCCACTTTCCAATGTATTTTTCTTACCAGATCCAGCTGCTCACTCATTTATACAACACACAATTCACATCACATCACAACTCACACAAGAAAACTATACTTTTTTAAATTTTATCCCTAATTTAATAGAGCTTCGAGAAGTTATTGGACCGATAACGGTAGACCGGAAGTCATTTTTAAACAACATCCAACATGCGAGTATCTCTTCAGTGAGACTTTAGAAGATTTGCAGTTTGAAAGAGGACTTTTCCCATTTTCTGTGAAGTATTCTCGTTGTGTTGTTTTGTTGTGCTGCAGTGGGTTCTACATTCTAAGTAAACTACGTGTGTCCCCAACGGTAATTGACAATCTAATTTCCTAGTATTTTTATTTAAAAACACTTTTGGATGTATAATGTCCGTAGTCAATTATTTAGTTTTTGTCTTGGATTTACTATATACTTATGTTTGCCAGCTAGCCCGATTAAGATTAAATTGAATTAAAGCGGAACCGGTGGCTTCGGTACTCGTAAAGGACTTAAGTTTAGTGAATGTGAAGCCAGATATTTATTAAAAATAGGATATCCCGCCCCCTCTCGCTCGGATAATTCATTTAGGACTGAAATGGTATTTCGGGGGACACAATTCAGGAAAATGCTAGATATTTTCTTTGTTTTGATCCAGCACTCTTTAATCACGTTCAATTCAATCGATTTCTTAAGTTCCACATTTTCTTGGAATCTGGCATCTGGCTAATCCCGATGTTTCCGCCCTAGTCACAAATAGAAATGACGAAATGAGTATCTAAATCTAAGATTAATTTCTATAACTGTGCACACACTACCTGACTCAGCTACCCATGGCGTCAATCTGTACTGTTAAGTTATCTTGAGTTAAAAACTACGGTAGGAATATGAGTTGACCAGTCAACAGTTATGAAACTAACTTTTGTTTTGTCTTTCACGAATATACAGAAAAGAAAATCTTCTTTGTCTCACAATGACTGACGTGGAGGAACCGATAATAAACGGAAATGAGGAAGCTGAAAACGACGAGGAAGAGAGTCCTTCACAACAAGACGACCAAGATGACGAGAATCAACAAAACGTCGTAGACGAGGCAAAGGAAATGGTTACCGACACCGACTCCACAGCTTTTCCAGATCCAGCTCAAAATCTTGACAACGCCGTAAAAATGGAGGACTCCGAAGAAGACGAATTGCAAGTTAACAGCAACCCTGAAACGCAGGATACGCTTGATGGAGATGCGACAATGGAAGAAAACACAATTGATGTTTCCGAAGTGACTTTAGTGAAAATCGACCCTGACGCTGAGTCAATGAGCCAACACGAAGAAAATGACGAGGACGACGAGGAGCAAAACAGTTTCGAGTTGACGGAGCCAATATTGTTAGATACAACTTCCGGTGCTACGATAACTACCGCTGCAACGTCTTCCGTCCGAAACGGAGATGCCAGTTCAAATCTTGAAGATTCCGTTGAAGAGCAGAGCGAACAGCTACTCTCCGGACTGCTGACAACGAAGGAAACAATCTCAACCCCTAAGCCTCCGCAGCAAACGCAAAGTTTTTCCGTTTCCGATGGCAATACAATTGCAAAGGAATTGGAGGAACAAGTTAATAAACTGAATCAGCTTCTAATTTTGAAAGAGAAGGAGTGGAGTGCTATCCTTAGACTTAAGAAACATGTAGAATATGCGTTGGATCAAGTTAAATGCACACAGCGAATTTCACTGTTACAAGATGAAGTAAATGGACCCCTCTCAACGACTGATATAAAAGCCTGCATGAACCTCATCGTCTCAGAAAAGGAAGCTTTCAACCACGCCGAGCGTCAAATAGAGGAGAGCATAGAGAGCACTGAATCCGAAAATGAATCTTTACAAAGCATATTCCCTTTCCGATCCGGAAATGCAAGTGCCGTTGCAACGAAGGGCGAATCTTTCACAGCGACCGCTGCACTTCAGAAACTATGTGAAAGGAAAAGGAAAGCAATGGATGATTTGCCCTCCGGACGATCGTCAAGAATAAAGATTGTAGATGTACAGTCCGCATCACCGCAGATTCAAAGTAAAGTCATTGGTAATGGAAGGAAGGGCGCCATTGTGGATGTACAATCTATCATACAAAGTCATCGGTAAGTGAATATGTCTCTTCGTCATGTCAAAATTTTACACGATATACAGGCATAACATTTTATGATTGTGCTTTCAGAAACTTAACCGGGGATAAATCTGTGGAGAAAGATAAACAGGCAAGAAAGACCGCACACGTTACTCTGCAAATGACGCCGGAAAGACAATTTTACAAGACGTTAGAGGACTTGATAGCTATGGTTGAAGCAGATAGGCAACTTAAGGACCCGCCACCTGCTCCAGCGCCTGCTTCAACCCCTCAAGTTCCTCACATTGTGCGTTCGATCACTCCAAAACCCAAAAATGGGAAAGCAACCCCTCGTCCTTCTGCAACTAATTCCCTCTTAGCTAATCCAACGCCGAGCAGTAGCGGGACATTGGCAAAAATGTTATCGCCATCGACCCACGCCACTATTGGGACCAGCAGGGGTTCCAATGATGTGTTAAGTAATTCACAAAAATTCGCAACTAAACTTCCAACTGCAGAGTCTAATTTGTCACTAGCAAATCTTCTGGCAACGTCAAAAGTGGATCCAAAAATTAATATATCGAAACTAAAAAAGGTAAAGACCTTCTAAACGCAACCTAAATACTTATGTGCATTATTTGTGAAAACAAGCTCTTTCATTTTACTACTCAACAACCTCTTCTACTATTAAACTAACCATTAAAAATTCTCTTGACTATCTACTAGGATCGGAATGTTCGAGATGAGGAGAATACACGAGTGCCTTCACAACAGGAAACAGTACCGATTTGTCAAGGATGTAACCTGAGTCGTGCTCAGTTTGTATGTGCTGGCTGTGCCAATCAGTGGTACTGCTCTCGAGAGTGTCAGGTAATTAAAGCTCTTAAATATGCTGAAGTTCGTTAGTCAGGGATTTACTTTCTAAACCAATAATAATCATAATCGCACTCCAAACTCGGTTGGCTACCATAAATAAGAATTATGTTCAATGCCAGTACTCGCTGAAAGTCAGCAGCAGATGAAGAAAGAAAGACGAAGGTAGTAAAGTGCACAAAGGCACAAAACTGTAACTGTTAGATGTGATCATAGTAATAAGCATAAGCCACTGCATTTGTAATACTTGAGCGAGGCTATTATTAATAATGGAAGGGCTTACCCTGCGCAGAAATCAAAGGTCTTCGAACAACCTGGGTACAGCCGGATACAATCTATTCTGCCATTAGTTATCTTCGTGAAGATTAGCTGTCGCTCCACAAAATCACGGTAGTGAAATCGCCTACCCGTTATTGTCCTAGACTCTTCATTAAACTTTTCCATAACAGCACCAGCTTGGGAATTAACTTTCCTGAAGAGCGACCCCATCGTCTCTCGGTTAGCTGTAAGGGCTTCACGGCTCATCGGTGCATATTGTAATGTACCAGACATGACGCTAGAAAAAAAATGAAAATTCAAATGTAATATAACCAATAAATGGCCAAAATTGTTCAGAATAAAATTCTGAGTCGACTAGCACCATAAAAAGGGGGTTATTGTAAAAAAAATGATCAGTTTTACCCCACGACACTACCCAACTGCCCAGACCACCTCAACCCCAGGTGCTCCAAGACTTCCAAAATCCCACAAGGTCTTAAACTTGAATTGTTACTGGTTATAAAAAATAAAAATAAACTTCAATTCAACTTACATAGTCTGTTGCCGGTCAGCCACTGTCAGCTGAGTAATAAACCACCAATTGATTAGTTGAGAATGGTGATATATTTTTATAATCAAACTTGTCACCTGTGACTCAAGTCAAGAAAGAAATAAACCGGAAAATAAATCCAGGCTAAAAACTTCTTAAACCCCCACGTAACATTGTTCAAGTACAGAACAAAAAAATGAGTGTGAAGTTGGGAATAAATCACACAAGGCAGCCAGCAAAAAAAGAAACTGTCCCGAATACAGAGAGCCACACAAATATGGAAAAAAAATATTTTATACACAATCTTTCAGACGGCGTTCAAATGGGTTTTTTTACACAATTTTTACAAAGAGGTGTCCTAGTCTTTTGTGCACAAAACACTAGCACGTGTATGTATGTAGGTAGCCGTCTTCATCCAGCTCTGAGATATCTGCACATGCATATGAGGGGCCAACAGGTACACAATTCAAGAGCTATGTGCAAACCCTGACCTAGCCTAACAAGACCTAATCTCTGCCTTAGCACAATGGTCAGAGTCCCTTTTGACACCCCATAAATGCACACTATAACGACACAATATCTTCTGTAGGATACTAGCTATACTAAAAGTGTGATCTTGATTAGCAAAACGTGCTTTTAAAGTATCCTATTATATGAACTATGAAATAATGGGACACGCTTCTATGAAAATCAATTAAATTGTCAATTACATAATGTTTAATTTGAATGTTGATTTTAAAATGATATAGGTTGCTGCTTGGGACGAGCACTCGGATATTTGTTCTGGCTAGCAGCCACACTTACTACTGCCCACTTGTATTGGACTGATAAAAATTAAAAACTCGACCTGATGTGTAGTTCCCAAATTCTCTGTTTAGATACTATCTGCAAAAAGTACCACTTATAGACTTCTTAGGTACATTATATATATATACTGTTTGTAATTATTTCTAGTAAATCATAAATGTAATTAGTGATAAATACAGATACTAGTAGGATGAGATAACATTGCCCAAAGAAAGAAAAAATGAAATACAAAATAATACAGAAAAAAGGAAACCTTTTGTATTCAGATAGGATGTTGAGGATGACGGCGGTTAACAAAGAGGTGAGTGATGTATAAGTCCGGTTGGAACTTGGAAGAATCTTTATATAAATATATATATATATGGAAACTGTAACATTCAGTAATTATCTGTTCAGTATGATACCCTTGTTTTTATTTAACTTTTGTTTACATTCGCACATATGTATGTTTAAAACACATGTTATAGTTGTGTTGTGTCTGTCCTTAACATGCAGTTTATTTTTTAAGAAAAATAATAATGGTTTCGGGGTTTTCCTTTACATAATATTATTGTTATGAAAGTACGCGTGATTTTTTTTAAATGGAAATATATAAGTTTTGTTAATACTGGTCGAATAGTATTAAAATCTCTGGAATATTGTTGTGTAAAGAATATTTTCAGTCAGTTCTTTTCGTAAACATACGATATATATATGAACACTCGCATTGTTCATTGGGGTATTCAGTTTAGCAAAACTTTAAATATGCGTTTGTGTCAGTAAAAATCTGAAAAATATGTTCCTAGTGAACAATATCTTCTCTGTTGTATTCTTCTTTCCGTTATTTCTCAAAACTGTGTATTAGTTTGTGTTAGAAGTCAAGTTTAAAATGAAAACAGAAATATGACAAATTTAAAACTCGGTGATTTATTATTTATTCATAATAACAAGTTGTCATTAAGCGTAACTTCAAAAAACAAGCAACCTTTCTGCATTTGCATAATCATACTTCATAATAGTTATCCTTTTGCAGTTACATGCCTACTGTCTAAATATATGTTTACCTTTTGGTTCCTTATAAAGACTTCTTGAAGGGTCGATTTGGCAGGATGGCAGTTGGCTCAAATGATGTATCGACGACGTATCTTCACGCACAAACAATCATGTCCAGAGTTCAACAGGATTTATTGTCAAAGTTAGTTTTTGTTTTTGCCTAATTTATACGTTTAGCCTAAGATTTTGCAACCTCATAATATTTTCTCAACTTGTTTCCCGTTGTCTCATACGTCGTCAAGTTTTTAGCATGTATTTTGTCATTGTCTGATTGTTTCAATCCAATATCATTGCTTGGCATTATGTTTTTCCACTTTTGTCCAATGGATGTCGCATAGTACCCCTTATTTTCACTCATGGATTGAGGATTTCGTGTTCCGTCATGTGAACTATGCAAGACCAAGACAAACTACTTAACTATAAATTTATTTGCACATTTCCATGAATTTGTGGTAATATAAAAGTATGGTTCTAGCTCTAGCTCTCATCTTCATCCGCATCATTGGAATTTGGATAATTCAAATAATCAGCAAACAAATCAACATAATGACTCCACAATATGTCATTGGGTTTATTGTGGAAAAATTCCAAGTCTCCAATGCACACTCAATCTTGAACCAGCAGAATCCACAACATGCATGAAAATTCTGCGAACAAAAATTTGTGCGGAAAATCCATTAGATGCTAACAAATTAATTTATTAAGTTGTTCATACATATTACTTGTCACGTTGTCTTTTCTTGCGTCTGCTAAAAAAATGTATATTTTGCTGTGACTAAGAAGGCATATTTTTGCATAGCTTTACTCCGTATATACTCATGTGTGATGTGCTCGTGCAAAATGTATGCTAAAGCCGGAAAAAACAATATCTTTTTTTACTTGCATACCTCCAATTGTTTTTAAAGACAAATCAGAAGACTTTTATCGTGCACATCGGCGTGGTAGATATGAGAAGCCACGTGTGATACATGGGTATAAACAACGGATGCGCGCTATACACTTCTTGACTGCTGCGATAGATGCCGGAGAGACACAAGGAATCCACCTTCCGTTTTTGTCTACAGCAAATAATTAATTGGATGTTTCTTTCAGAGGAAAAATTATTGGGGTGATTGAGTATAAGTGCAGAAATTTGTTTGTGTTACACTGATCTTTGTTCAAAGCTTGTTCAATCAACTCAAGTTTCTCCACCTCCTCCAATTTGCATTCCATTACCGTCATATCCATCAAATATCAGGGTCAAAGTCATGATGATGGATGTGGCTTGAGTGCTGCTTGCTGCAGCCCAAAACTTTCATGTGTGTCTGCATACAGCCAATTTGAGCCAATGGGGAAATTGAAAGGAAGGAGTGCGTTCCTCTTCGTCATTCTGCCACTGTCACTCGCTCTTCATGATCGATACGAAAGCAATGCAAAAAAAATGTTTGGAAATGTGATTGGGAGTTGATTTTTAGGAACATGCAATGAATCAGCACAAAAGTTAGCGTCTCAATCTCATAATGCATACATCGCATAATACATAAGTAAGTCAAGTGGCAGATACCACCAATCAACAAGAAAATTGGTAACAAAATATACATTCTTGAGATTATTTTTTCGCCCTCTCCAAAAATAAACTATTTTTGTCGAGTGCGTCTATATACTACTACAGAGTCCAAACCAACTACCATTTCCAGAGGACGTCATGCACACCTTTTATCACCAATGAATATCTAGGTATTTTTTTCCAGCAGTCCTTTCCATGCAAAGAATATTGTGTGGATGGTGGACAAATAGTATAGTACCACACGACTTTTGAGCTAGTAGAAACAGCAGCAATCTCCGAACGACATCATTATTGGATGAATGTGCTAATTAATGTTCTCATGCCAAATTGCTGGTCACCTTGCATAACTTCATGAGATTAGATACGCACTCATGCGACCCTGGTTTTATACGATTTTCCTGCATACTTACTTCCACGTCGTACTCATGTAGCCCCACCACACTGCACTCTGCACTGACTCGAAAAATGCCACTTTGTAATTTAATCGGCAAATATAGTTGTCGTAGCTAATTTAATAGTTAGATGGCAAAAGTAATGATGACAGTATGCGTTGGGAGCACAACAACAAAGGCAACAAGTTTTTTTTCGTTGACGTGAGCAGGAGAAGAGCAAGCTTGTTGATGATGATGGGATATGCGATGTAGATGTTAAAGAAAATTATTGTGATTAGTAAACTTGCTCTGTTGCGAATACATATGGGGTTACTTTGTATTTAGTATCGTATTGGAAAAGTTAAAAAATTAGAATAAAATGATTTTGTTTTTCTTCTTATAACAGCTAATCTCTCTAAATCGATGGATTTACTTGCCAAACATTAAGCCAGATTATCCAACCACCATCACCGCATAACAAAAAGATGATTTGATGGCATTTGCGATCAGGTCATGTAGTCATGTGTAAATGGACATTTTTATTCTTAAGTACCTACTACATCCATCATATGAATGTATAATTCCAATATTTTTGCAAAGACACAACCCTCAACCTTGCATAATTTATAATTTGATCTTGCTCTCATCCAGATAGTCACTTTGTATTATATTATTATATAGTACTTCTGACTATAATTGTTTTTAAGTTCAATGCAAATCTCGTCTCGACATCACAAACAGCAAGAACTTATATGAGCATAATCGCGATGCGCTTTTATAATACTTGATGCCACTTTGGTCAACTTCCATTTTGCCAAAATTATTTACCCCTCGACGAGAATCGTTGCCGCCTGTTTTTATTACTATGAATCGCGTATATACTCGCTCTCACCCACTTCCATTTCATCCAGTTTTTTCCTCATCAACCTACTGAACTTGGCTGAAATACACTTGCATTCGTCTGCAAGCCCGTACCATGTGGAAATTGTTACAACGTCAAACATTTATTTTTCTAGTAACTCAGTTGTCTGCTGCACGCATTTTCCCCATAAAATCCTTTTTGGAAAAAGTAGGTTTTCCAGTGTTACCTTCACCAAGCGTCTCTCTCCTCTCCTTCTTTCCAGAGAGAGAGAGAGCATAAAAGTATAAAAGCAACTTGATTGAACACACACACACAATCTATTAGAGCACCTACGAGTTTTGTCCAGTATGCAAAAACATTCCAGAAGACCAGTCTCAGTTCTGCCCTGACCCTGGTTTTGGCTTTTTATTGCTCTACGCGCTGGTCAGCATCAGCAGAATCAGAAACGCATACGTACATTTAATATGCCTATGTGAGAATGCAATCAGCAAAAAAATATATATCTTTGCATCATTGATGTTTTTGTGCTCACTCACTCACTCACATTCAGCTGCAACGGGTGGGTGAGTGATGATGAACAAGATAACTTTTGACTTAATTCTCCTCGTCGTTTTTTTGAGGGTCACACAATCCGCACTAGCGAATTCATCTTACTCCAGAATGTAAAAAATAAACGATTACGTATCGTTGTGAAAGCGGCGATAAATCATCCATACTGCTATTATGCAGTCACTCAACTGATATATATTAGAGATATATTGCCCTTGACGATTTTTACCATAATGATCTTGAAAGATAATAGACTGGCTTCGGCTCATACCGATTTTTATGCCGTACCATGAAAATTACTTTGAATTCAGTCAGTGTCAAAAAACAAGCATGCTAATAAACCTCACACTTACTCTTTTGCAATTACTTATGCATAAGCGTGGTAGAAAAAAATAAATTACAAGGCTAAACCCCCACTACAGTCCGTGCTTAAAAGCTGGGCAGAGAGCATGTAAGTCATATATATGATGCATAAATGCTAATGAAATCAAGATTGGACAATATCAAGACTCAAGGTGCACTCAGAAAAAAAACTCTATATATACACACGCGAAGCAAACTTGGATTGTATGACAAAATGGTTTCCAAACATCACCGTCATTTTTTTACATGCGGGTTTTTTATTTGTTGGTGGAGGTGGAACCATGATACGAACCTGACCTTTTAAAACTTTCCGTGTAAACAAAAGGCAACCTTTGATAAACATTCCATCTCCATTGCCAAGCCAAAAGCCAATGAACAATAAAGTACAAGTATGCAATATATGATTTTGTGACGCCAGGTCCAATAAATTTCATGTTTTCTCTTATGTTGTCTATAGGCAGTCAATGTTTTTATTTTCACCGTCAATCCAAACACCTCGTTTTTTTTGCAATAGCTTGTGTATGCCTTACTCACATATAAATATTTATGTCGGGCAGTATTACAACTTGTGCTACCTTGCATAGGTGTGCTTCTCTAGTAATCGCGTTCCCCATAAAGACGACTCATTTTAATCAAGAGAAGACGAACGTCGTTGCAGTTTGCATCATCATGTGTTGGCAAATACCCATTTAACAAGCTTCTCATTTCGGGATGAATGGCTTGTTTGTGATATTTTAATGATTCATAAAATTATTACATATATGTCCCCCTGAAGCAGTTTTTTGCCATACATCCTGTAGCTGTGTGTGTGTGTGTGGCTAGGCTAGCGTCAGGGGCGGTGGTTTATGACTTCTTTCTAAGCCAATTTTTTTTGCAACAACATATCACCCACTATCCATTTTATCATTGTATATCTCACTGTCATATAGATAATTTGCATTATAATTACGGAGAACATCAATTCAAAGCGATAAAAAAACACTTGGCTACTACCATGATGCATTTGTTTGTCTACCTCTAAGTCTCTCTCTCTCTCTCTTGCAAAAAGAAATAGAGCCGCGATTTGTATCAAAGCCATCAGCGGGATTGAGTCTCTTGTAATTGATTGCCTTGCCAAATGTCACTGTCACAATAACCGCAATCCCTCCGGCTTGAGCTGGTTAGCGTTTCGACTAGATGCGACGCGAGGAGAGTAATTCGTTTTTATCTTCTGGTATTATGGTTTGTTTCTTGCGTAATCACCCATTATTGACATATCATATAAAACAACAAACGCCTATTACCGGAGAGAAAGAGAGAAAAAAATAGAACGCTATTTTAACCGGCAAGGTGCTAAACATTCATTTACGCACGCACGTTTACTCTCGTCGTTCGTCTCGTTAGAGAAGTGAGAATACAAGTCGGGTTTTTTAACACTTTTCATGAATATATGCATGATTTTTTTTGCGAATGATATGATGTGGTGTTTCCGATGAAGTTTCAAGATGATGATGACGTTGGTGAAGAGAGGTGTGGATGAATCTGAAATGGATTTAAAGAGGTCAGTAAATCAGACGCTTTGAAGAAGTCCTGAAAAGATTGTAGCACACACTACACATGGCAGTGTGCAAGATTA
>JAQFZW010000856.1:0-39847 GCA_034687055.1 Heteromurus nitidus | reverse complement strand
TAGACATTTTGTCTGGTATCTTAATTTATACTTTAATTGATTTAATTATACTCTAGGTGGCTATTGATCCTGGTTCAGATGTCGCTTCCAGGCAGCAGGCACATCAATTTTTTGAAAATTTTCGTAAACAGGCTAGCCCTCTGGAATTATGTGCGGTTGGATTTGTGCTTTCCACAAGACCAGAAGCGTCCGTGATATTAGCTGGATTGCAGCTTATAGAATATGTGGCTAAATATCAATGGAACACTTTAACAGATCGACAGTCTGTGAAGGTTAGTCCAGAGTAGTCCAGATGTAATTTGCAGCCGGAGAGTTGTCCTTAGTTCTTGATTCATTCCTAATATTTTTATCTGTATATGTTTTATAGGAACGGCTTCTGCAGCTCATGCACAGTGGCTTAACCTCTGGATGTGCTATATGGCCTGTATATCTCCAGGAAGCGTTGTCGAAGTAAGTAGACATCAGTATTTGGAGTTACTAATATTCTCCTGTTCATCTAGCAATGACTATTCTAGCTCATAATGACATGCGTTTTGTGTTTTATAGAGTTATAGTTGAAATTGCAAAACGAGAATGGCCGCAGCTATGGCCGGACTTGTTTCCCAAGCTGTTCGAAATTGCAAATGTTTCCGATCTGGCACTGCTTGTACTTCGTCGCATGGCAGAGGATGTCGTCACCCTTCAGGTCTAAAGATTATACGAATTCTGAATTTCTAGCCGTTCAGGCAGCTTGAATTGTACAAGTTAAGATACTTCAAAACTAATGTTTTTGCCTTTTCCTTACTTTGAATGCAGCTAGTAGATTGTCCTGAACGTCGTAAAGAACTGAACCAAAGCCTAAGTGCGATTGCACCAGATGTTATATCAACATTATTCAACGTTTTAATATCGTCTGTGAAGGAATACAATGCTAGTCACTCCGATTCCTTGAAACGCCGCGGGAAGGTGTGCCTTGGATGCTTGTTACCTTATCTTGAGTGGCTAAATCCATTATTATTCACGCAAGAAAACCGTATTCCCATTTTGTTTGCCCTGCTTCCTGAAAAAGACTTTCAAATGGAAGCTGCAGATTGTGTTATCCAGGTAAGTAGAATTAGTGAATTAATTTTAATTGATAAAAACGAAACGGTATTTTGCAGGCCATAAACTGCCTCTTATACGTTTTTGTATATAGCTTTTGGAGAGAAAACCTATGAAGAAGGAAGATAGATATGATGTTCCCAAGATATGCATGGACCTAGAATGCTGTAATTCTTTAATCAGAAGTATTGAGGAATGTTCGAGCAACTTGGATTATTTGGGGAAAGCAGGGGAAATAATTACCCTAATAGCGCCATTTGTAACAGAAGGGAAAGTTAACGTGGAAAATTTTTTCAATGCTACACTGAAATTGGCCAGCAAGACTGAAGCTATAGCTGTTCTGGGAAGTTCATGTGCTGTCAACCAATATTTGAAGGCCTCCAATTCATCCTCTAACTTAACAGATTCACCAATTGGCAAAGCTTTAACTGGGTAAAGATTCGTAAAAATGAAAATTTATAAATCTTAAATATCTAAATATTAACTGTTTTGTGAAGAATTATGTTAAAGTCAAACTCGAAGAATTATCCCTGCCTCTAACATGTGTATGCAATTATAGTAATAATCTATTATGTGTTATTGCATGAATTACAGCTTGCTCACCGCTATATGTAACAAATTTGTATCGAATCCACCGGCTGCCTCGGAGAAGGAACAATTAGCGAAGCTGAAAACAGAATTTTCCCAAATGCTACGAAATGTTGGAAAGCGTCTTCCGAAGCTATACAAGGAAGTGAATTCTTGGTTACATTCCTCCCTGAACAGTCCTAACGCAGTTCAGATTTACCAGTGGGAAACCCTAGTACTAGTGGTTGATGCTGTCGCTTCCTCAATATCTCATGTTCGTAAAATCGGTGCTTTTTTGCCCATATTTCTGATTTCAAGACTGCCGACGTGCCGACTGCCGGACGACTACTAAATCTAAATTGTGCTTGTTCGTTTTTAACAGGAAGATAGAGAGATGATCGAAATTGGCTTACGAGACCTGGAACAATGCTACTCAAAGTTTAAAGAAGAAACAGTATTAGAACTTAAATCAATTATCCTCTCCACAGTTTCTGCACTATTTGTCTTCTTGTCATTAGCGAAGCAAGGTGGAACATTTACTGATACGCATTTGGGATTTATGAACTCCATTTTGGGGTCTGTTTTTCAATGTTTTAATTATGAAAACGTAACATATGCCAGAGATATTCGGAGGCATGCTGCAGCATTGATGATCAAGGTATTGTTTACCATAAACCTTATCTCAACCTGGACATTTCGAACTGGTGAGTGGTGACTTAACATGAAATTATTGATTTTCTTATAGTTATCAACCAAACATCCCGATTTAATGGCATTGTCATTCAACTTCGTACACGCTGGGACTATTCAAATCGCATCGAAATTAAGCTCCATGGAGTACACCGCACTAATGGAATCCTTGCTTATTACTTGCAATTCGTGGTAAATACATATAAAAAAGCTATCAGCAAATTTTCACAACCAACGTTCTTATCCATTTTGGGTTGTAGGAATGACTCGGCCAAGCAATCGGCCTTCATTGCAAGTTTACTAAACACATCTGAGTGGAACGAAATTTCCAACACATCAGAATCTCTGCAGTCTTTTGTTCAAATCCTGCAAGAATCACTATTTCAAGAGAAGCGCATCATCTTCCTTAAAAATTTGACATTGTTGAATTGTGTTGTTCGACGAGTGAAGAAACTGAAGACAAATTGTGTTTTGCAACAGAGCCGTTCCGTAGAAAATTCAACGACTTCAACAGGGCATGCTGAGGTTGAAAATCATCATCCTGGCTACGATTCAGTGTGTCCATTACTTCCCATCATTCTGAAACTGATAAAAGTCATGCATTCCTTACTGGATAATCCTGCAGTGGCATTTTTAATGGATCTCAGTGATCAAGAGAGGTCGCACATAATGGGTATCCATTTTAGTGGAGGTACTCAGACAGCTGCTGGAGAGCCTATTCCTCCGTCTGTTGTTGGAGTCGACACTGATAAGTCGCATCCTGAAAAACTCAAAGTGCGATTTTCAAAATTTCTCTTTCTATCAACTCTCAACACTCAGTGTTGTATATTTATCATTTTTTTGCAATTTGCAGGTATTCATTCACAGCCTTCTTGATTTAACGTATGGCATATTGGGAGGAACTGCCGGTCTATTTACTCCAAAATTCTACAATATACCACAAGTGGCTGAGGCTTATTTGTCTTTTGTTGGATGGAATAACTTGAAGATGAACGACTTTCGATTACGTGGCGTAATTCGTACAGTATTCACTCCATTTTTACTGAATTGTCCTCCCCCTCAGTTTGGCGTCGTTGTGAAACCCTTTCTGCAGAATTTTTGCCCTTTCAGTACGCTTTAAATCATTAAAATAATGATAATGAACTACTTTCTGAGGTGCTTCACTCGATCCTTTATTGATCCTTAAGTGGAACTTTTTTGTGTAGTGTTAGAACGGCTGGTGACCCGATGGACGGCTATTGAAAATGCAAATGCTTCCGGTGAAGATGGCGAGGAAGTTGAAGTTCTGGAAAATACTTCTTTGCGACTGCTATCCAAGGATTATATCGATGTGATTCATAGACTTCTCGAACTAAAATCCTCAAGCAGCGCAGGAAATAAAGGTGACGGGGAGACAGAAATGGGTGGTGTTGAAATGGAGGAAACAAATGGTGTGCCGAATTCCCATCCATCGATTTTCGAACCTGGCGAATGTGGATTGCTACTGATAGCAGATCCAATTTGTTTCCAGCCTATTATTTATTTGTGCATACAGTAAGCGCATTTAAGTATTTCAAATTTGAACATGCTATGACGAAGGGTCGTTTTAAACAAAGATGACATTGGTTCTATTTGCAGCGCCATGTGCTGGGATGACAGTAACGTTAGTCTGAAGGCCTCCAGATGTATTTTACTTTGTTGGAGAAAGCTGTCAGACCACCCTGAAATCATTCGTGCTTCATTTGGAGCAGTTCTTCGAGCGCTATGTCTATGGCATGAAAACGAAGCTAATTTGGATTGCCTATTCAAAGCGCTTGACATAATTTTTAAGAATTGCCACACCGACCCCATCATTCAACAGGTATAAGTGTAATCTTCCTTGTCGTATTTCGCATGGATTAATGAAACTTGACTAAATTTTTTCACTTTCGTAGATACTAGTTGATTGGGGAGCAAACCCACAAGACATCCCGAAACTAATTGCTTTATGCCATGGTCCAAAGAACGAGAAGAAGCGAAAGGATTCATATCGACGAATGGTTGTAAATAATCCAACCCTTGATAAGAATCGCTCACCCAAAGCTCAATGGTTGCGTGGTTTACCACAATTGAATTTTAATAAGTCAAAAGATGCCAAACAAAAATCTCCAGATATTGATCTCAGTGAATGTTTTTCCGTTATTCACCACATTTAATTAAGAATACATTTTTACTATTTATTTGCTATATATGCGGAGCCTTAAAATGCCATGCTTTATGCATTCCATGCAAGTCATTTCCTCCAGAAATAAAACTTTTAAACTCAAGATCTATTGTATTCAAGTTGTCGTTTACAATAATGTACATAAATATGGTTCACATTTTGATAGCCTTGCCTTGAACGCCTTGTTCGTAGTTTGAAGATTAAGCACGCTTACACAAGGACAAGAATTCTTTCCTACTCACACGACTTCCTACCAGGAACAGTTCTACATGTGCTAGATATAGCGAGAATAGTGAAGAAGTAATCAAACTGAGTAAAAAATACGCCCACAAATTCCCGTCACATCTCTGAAATAAAAATCTAAAAATTACATGGGAAATCTCTGGATGCTTTTTTACAGCTTCCGTCGAGTCGATCATAAAAATGCATACACTCATAGCATGCATCGTTGCAGATTATATGAACGGTGGAAATGTAACAATGGAGCGTACCCTCAGCCACCTCTTGTTCCTATCCTAAAATATCCTCAACAAAGAGAGCTTCTATTCGGCAAGTTACGTCTGCATACGCATACGATCGAAACGTTACGTTTTATATACCTTGTGATTGTGATCTTGTGGTCGCATTCGCATTGAAACATCTCTGAATATGAACTAGAACTATACATACTCTCTCTCTCGAGTGGTAGTAAAGTTGTAGTATCAATACTATCACCATTTTTTAACGTTTTCGTTTTACGTTCTGTACTTCAAACGTATGCAAGTAAACTACTTGCGTATATTGCGACACATGCCTATTTTTACACCATACAACTTCATTTCATTCTGTATAACCATAACCCGCATAATATATCATTGTGCTCTGCGTGTATGTAATACTACGTATCCCACACCGCACTTCAATCTTCTACCTGAAGCAGCACCAAAGAATATACATTTATACATATATACGATCCTATGTGTTTTAGATGTTTTATGTACATGTTTACAGCTTACGTGGAAATGTGTGAATTTAGGCAATTCCCTTTTCCTTGAATGATGATCATGCTGATACGATAAGAGTTTCTGGTTTGGTTTGAGATAGAGTCCGGAGAGAAGGAGAGGATGCTTATGAAAGTTACGCATACTTACATACAACTTGTATGCATAGCACACGAAAGGATTATATGTAGAGCACACATACACATTCACATTACACACATGCAGTGCAGCATGCATATAACAACACGATAATCCGACTGTACTCGTCTACAACGCTATTGTGGTGACTTGACGATGGCTTGGAAAAGGATTTGAGAGATATGAATGTACTTTAGTGGCGTACCTATTTCTATGCGAAGTGAATGTCGACGTATATATAAACGCTTGCAAAGGATACATTCGTCATACATTCTCTTGTTCTCTATTCTCTTGTTACAAAAGTTCTCTGCTCGGCGAGAGAGAAAATATTTGAGCAGATTTTCCTCGTACTAGGCTAACTTTAATAACGCATAACGTAACAGTCGTCACGTCAAGAAGGCATACACATTCAACATACTACAGTTTTAGTTTATACTTTTTGTGAAATATTTAATGCGTTGCGTACGTGAATAAATTGTTGTAAATGCCCTCAGGTTCTCTTTTGTAGTTGCACCTTACTGCAGCCCTCGTCTAATCAGCTAAACCAGTTAACAAATGGAAGTAGAGAAGCGAAAATGGTGAATACAACCGACGCTTTCACTTTTCCCTTCCAAACTTGCCACATGTTGCAATTTTCCAGTGATATTTTCGTTCCTCGTTTGAAGATTTATTTGTTTTGTTTGGTAAATTAGTAATCAGTTGTGAGTGAGCCTTCTACAAAATATCAGCAGTGAGCAGCTTGAGCTTCTCATCCATCGAACATCTGATCGGATAACAACAACACGAAGAAGGTTATCAGCGATCGATCAGGTGGCAAGATGGGAGAGGATATCACCACCAAGTATAACAATCAACTGGCTGAGTTAAGGATCAACTCGAAGCCGGTTATCAACCTGCTAACAATGATGGCGGAGGATTATATTCGGCACGCCCCACTTGTTGTTCAACTCATCGAAAAACATCTTACTACGGTACGTTGGACGTTTTCCTAATTTACTTTAAGATTTAATGGGAATTAATCAGGCTTACATTACATGCCTTTAGCAGTGATCAAATTAAAATCAATTCAAGGGACAAAGTTGAAAGTAGCACGGCCAAAATAGCATATAATTTAATTGTGAAAACTAGTTGATTTAGAGCAGTGTAAGCTGGGTGTGTACACTCTGTCGATGATAGATAGTCTATATTGATTCATCGATTAAACCCACATAACGATAACCTTGAGGATATTGATATAACCTTCAGTTTTACTATTGTACTATTATATTATGATATGGGGAAAACCATCAATGTATAGATCATCAAATTTTTAGCAAGGGGCTTTTTAGTAGGCAGGGGAAGTAAAACGTAGAGCAAGTATTAAGGGTAATTATGTTTTTTATGTTACTCGCGTTGTGCCGATCAGTCGGATTCCGCTCTACAGACTATGATGTATTATTATGTAGAATATTTAACCCCATTCAGGCATTCACTATTACCGACTGAGCTATGCTATATTTATATTGATCTGATCTGAAAGAGCCAAAGGAAAGACAGTACATTGTGAAGAGCTCAAGAGCTGTACTAGCTGTCTTGTGCAACACAGCAATATTTTTTATTTGGCTTCCAACGTATGACATGTCCAGATGTCCAGTCCATTTTGTTACTCGCTGCTCCAATTTTGTCATTGTCTCCTTCAAATTTCAATTCTCATGCTAAAGCAGTTGCTGCTTTTCTTATTGCAACTCGAGCAGTGATGATATTTCAGTTTGAAGTGGAGGAAATCAAGTATGGAAATAATGGAAAATGTAATGCTATGTTGTTGGTATTGCGTTGCATGTTTGCTCAACGCTGTTATCTCTGAGGAATAATGCAACAAGAAATTAACTTTTCAGTTTGCACTCCACTCCGACTTCAGTAGACCAGTGCAGTTGTGCAGTAGACAAAACTTTTTAGACGTAACCTCAGTTCTCATGTGTAATTAGTTAGTTTATCGGTGCATGAGAGGAGAGGACAATTCACAATTAGCAGGACATACTTGACTTCCAAATAATCATAAATAACGAGTACGCGTAACAATATCTTACATTTTACAAGTTTACACGCACCACGACTGACGACATGGACAGATTTTTCCATTTGTCATCCTTTCGTTGGTTCGGGTTTCTTGTTGCTAAAACGTGGAACATAATATGCAATGTGAGTAACCTGAAAAATGTGGCATTCGCTATAATTATAATAGTAATACACATACAACATACCATAGCTGATCCTGATCATGCATTGCATATTTAATTTACTCCGGAAATGTACCCTTGCAAAAGTGCTGACTTTTTGCAAATCGAGTTTTTAGGCATTTACTAGCTTTGCTTTTGGTGGTTCTCCACCAAAAGAATTTTCTATAGAAAATTTAAGTAGCATGTTCGTATTCCGTAGCCTGACATGCGTACACATGACACATGACACATATTTTCTACTTTCTCATTTTTCTCAAAAGAGTGATTTTTGCATGCAAAGTGTGCTTTTAGCTTTGCGTTTTACAAGCTCTGCAATACGGCTAGTAAACAGACTTGACTAATTTCACTTCGCTCTTGTGAAGAAAACTTAACAAGAAATACAAATACACGCAGGGTTTTTTTTGCGAAAAAGTGGTATTTGTTAGGGGTTTGTATTTGTATTGCATTGTTACGTAGAATTTAGATGTTAAATTAAACCTTGAATTGACCAAACAAAACATCAAAGAAAACTTCGGCCATGTGAAATGTAGTGTAAACGTAACTAGTTTGCACTTGGTTTTTGATTTGAACGGAAATCTGGTAAAAAACTTTTTGTAGGATATGAAAACGTGTTTCGATCACGATCACGCTAAAATTAAACAAGTAGCATTAACGTTATGTTAATGATAATCATATCATAATATGCAATGACAGCATTTATAGTAATTGTAATACATACTCCGGCATTAGGATATATACAAAAATGCATGCTGTCATTACAATTACAGCCGCAGCCACGGAGCCACCCATGATTAGTGTTTGAGGTCATATTTAAAAACTAAAATCAGCACTTAAAATTCATCCGTACCACATGCCAGGGTATAAGCACTGCTACAAGTGTCAAAAAGTCTGTTTTGCGCCATGACTTGCAAATAGAAAATGTATGCCATCGTTGAATTCATTTGAACATTTTCAGTATTCGACTCCTTTGTTCTTTGTCATTGCATTTGGGTTGCATTCACTAAAAGGATATGCTCTGTAAACCTACACCTGCCTTGATTTAACAGATGTGTAACGGAAATTTGTACAGAGAATGTACTGTTGGCTTTTACGATGTATTTGGTACATACGAAACAAGAGCATTTTATTCGGTGGTACCTGGTACTTGCGTCGTCAATCGAAGTAACAAAATGAAGATGAATGCGTTGCAACGATTGAAGCACACCTTTTTTAGCACATACTTGTGTAAACAAACCAAAATTAAATCTTGCTTCACAGTTACTTCTTCCCGTCGTGTACTACTGAGAAGTTTAAATACAATAGGAAGAAGTTGCTGACGGTGGAAAATGGAGTTACAATGAATAATGAATGCTATAATAAAACCTAAACAAAAAATCGCTTGGTTGACACGATTTAGCAAACAAGAGAAAAAGATTTATTGCGAAAGTAGCCGTGAAAGTAAATTTTATTCTTGATTATAAATTGATTCCAAAACGTCAAATGTGGTGGTAAACAAATTGCATTAATTATTTAATGCAATTGATTTAAAACTTTGAAATCAATTCTACTTTCAGCGTCAGATGGCTAAATGCTTGATGATTATGTTATGAGAAAAATGCATATAATAATTATTAACAATTATAATTACGGAATGTGGTTTGCGTTCTATTTTAGGTACGGAACGAAATTAAACTTCCAGTTCTCTACTTGATTGATTCAATTATCAAAAACGTGAAAAAGGATTATGTGGAGCTTTTCACCCAGAACATCGTATCTACATTTTGTGGAGTGTTCGCGAAGGTATCTATCTAGGCCATTTTAATGGATATATATAGATTATAGATGAAATACTGAAGTTCCTGCAAAATGTGTAAACTCAATTTGTTTTTGTTTTTCGCAAGGCCGACGATAAAACCAGAGGTCTATTATGGAAACTTCGTGGTACGTGGTCTGAGCACTTTCCCCAGAAGAAATTGTATGCCATAGATGTAAAATGTAATCAGGTTGATCCAAAGTGGCCCATAATGGCTCATCCACCAGCAAGCGGAAGTATTCATGTCAATCCTCGATTCCTTAGAGAAAGGGTAAGGAAACTGGGAAAATATCCATCTAAATAAAATTAATAATGAAACTGATAACGTTTATCTTTAGATTACTCAGTATCGTTTTTGTTTTCATTGAAATTAATCACGTTGTTCGCATTTGATACATTTTGTAGGGTTCGATGGCGACTACTTTACCAAATCCAGAACAGATTTTGGCTCACACTTCTGCCCCGGCCACAAATCCTCTCACGGTGGATGATGCAGTAGCGGAAGTACAGATGCGTGCTCACCTACTCGCGAAACAAAAAGAGCTTTTAGAACTTCAGACCAAGAAAGTCGAATTAGAATTGCTCCAGACGAAATTACAAATGGAAGAAAAGGCTAGACTGCAGAAAAAAGAAGATGCTTCGAAAACAATAGATATTGCAGTGAAGCAAGAACAAATGGTGAGGAAACTTCAGAAATTCACAATGCTTATTTCATACTTGTATATATAATTAATATTGAAAATATATATTATACCTTCTCGATTTTATTGTAGCTTGCGGGAATGGCTGAATTGGCGAAAAACAAAACCGAGAAATTGCAACAGCAACTTTCAAGTTTGCACAGATCTGCCTCCTCCAATAATACGAAAAGCAGCCCTTCATCAAAAAGTCACGACAGTTCTAGCGACAGAGAGTTAAAGTCGATCAAGTCTGCTGGAGAAGCTTCTTCTAGTTCTGTAGATGGTAGTCCATCTAAGAAATCTAAATCATCCAGAGATAAGGGTGATAGGGATAGGCGAGATAAGAATAAAAATGATAAAGGTAAAGAGAGGCACGATTCGAAAGATAAGGAGTCTCGCCACAGGCATCGTGATAAGGACAGACATGGTGAGAGTAAATTAAAGAGTCGAAGCCGAGAAAAGAGTAAAGAAGCAATTAACATCGCCAACAAAACAGGTGGAGAGTGGAAGGATTATAACGAAGCCAATAAAGCCAGTTCCAAGCGTCTGTACCGGAAACTTGAGTCTGATGACGGGTCTGAAGAGCCTCCAAAGGAAAGTGCACTCATGCGCTCACCTTCTCCACCATTAACATCAGCTAGTCCAAAACATAAAGTAACTATAAAAGTGGAAAACACTGTGGATATTGGTTTACACGGCTATCCCCTCCATTCTGCAAAATCGCCATCATCCAATAGTCAGACAGGAGGAGGGGAAACTTCTTCCCCCAGCTCTGGTGGCAACAGTCCATTAAAACGGAAATTTCAGAAGGAGAAGTCTGTTGAAAAGGATCGTAAAGAGCGAGAGAATGAGAAAAACAAGGAGAAGCTAATTCTCAGTGATCCCCGCTTGCGAAGAAGAAATGAAAGAGAAAGAAATCAGAAAATGGATGATGACGATGACAAAGAAGAGAATCAAGAGTCGCCCACCAAAAGCACGGTGTGGAAGGACTACCGAGAGCGACAAAAGGCAGTGTTGCGAAGAAGCTATCGTAAAACTACGGGAATTGAAATTAAAGAGGAGCCTCTCAACGAGCCCACATTGTTGGGGGCTGATATGGGCCCTGGTGATGTCGACTTGCGCTTTGATACCCCCATGGATGTTGATCTACGAACGGAAGCTGACGGAAGTGGACCCGAACCTCCAAGCAAGAAGTCAAGAGGAGGGCGCAGCACATTCGACGAGTATTACGCTTTTTTAAATATTCTCATTACGCGTTTTTTACAAGTCATGCAGTATTTTTCTATATTTATAATTAGCGATGATTCTATATTGTGTAAGCGCTTTATTTTTATACTTGGCCGTGATGTTTTCGATTCTAGTCAGGAATATGAAACCTTTCGCTTTAAGACTGAACTATCTCTAGTGCTGGGATCTAAGTTTAAAGATTCATGTAATCAAATACGTTTTCATAACCCATCCACGATCTCTGAAGGATTTGGGAGTAAAAGTGATGTCAAATCAACTTTATCGTCTTCATAAGTCATGAATCTTGAATAACTCTGATGGTTTCATACTGGTTCGAATGAATTGGGTGCCCCAAAGTTATGGTTATTCGCTGTGACTCTCCTTGGATGCATATCAGAGTAGTTTTTAGTTCGCTGACAATTCCAGTCTTAAAGACAAGAAGGGAATGCTTATCGTCCGTGGTAGTGTTCACCTAGGGTCTCTCGTTTTCAAATCTGATTTAAGCTCATTCATGTCATTTACGATCCTGCTATATCATACATCTGTTTTCTTGAACAAATGTTACAATTCGCATTACGAAGGTGAAAGCACATAATTACATTTGAGTTTTTTTTTCGTTTTCATACTTCAATGAAGATTAACGGTATTTCATTTCATTTATTATCCGTTTTTCGAATCTACACCCAACAATTCATGAAATTCACAGCGCCGAATGACCTACATATTGTAATATCATTTTACCATTTTCATGGCACACAACTTGTCAATTTTCATGCGAACCTTTATTCACCATACGATTATTAGGAGTTGAATATCGCACTCGAGAAACCATTGCACACAGAAGATGCATTACTGAAAAACATTTTTAGTTTTCAGTTCATGAATTTTGACTAGCGGCACAATTTCATACTGTCAAAACATATCCATATTTGATTAATCTTGTCCATTGTTTCTCTCCTCTCTCATGAAAAGTGCTTATAGCAATTTTATTTTATTGGCACAAAATAAAGATCGAGTGAGTGCCAAGAAAGTATAATATAAAAAGTCACTTTTGTAATCGAAAAAGTTATAAATTCTCTGTATATCTTGAATTTGTAATGTTAGGATAAAAAAGAAAGTTGAAAATTTCATGTCCCTCGTGTCTATAGTCGTGATTTGAAGTTATATGTTTTGTCACCCTTGAATGCGATGTGAATCTACTGGTCTTCTTCAGAGAGAAACGGAATGAATAGTCGTATGAAGTGCTTTTTGTGATCAGTTAGCAAAAACTATTCTCATTGTGGTAATTGTAATTTCTCTCTGTTTTAAGCTTGTTTGGCCACCAAGATGTGGATCTCAGAGCCGGCTCAAGTTGGACTCAGGTCAAGTCGGAAGTTGAAAATATGAACGTGATTGATGGAGACAATACGGAGAATAAACCACCCAATTTTGATGATAAGACGGCACCAGTATTACGATCCCCTGGACCTCCGTCTCCAGCAAATTCTGTGTCATCCAATCGCAGCACTTGTGACCCTTTGGGTCGTCCTTTAGTTTATAACCGTCTACCGAGTACGTTTTCTTCATCCATATTAATAATATGCGCCGCGTGACTACGTTTTCACGATGTTCATGGAACTTTTGTACATGCTCTTGCAGATGACCCCGAAGAACGAAAAAGAAGCTTGGATTCCCGATCGTCGTCAATTGAACCTGTGGAACAGTTTAGACTTCAGCACATTGACACAGCTCTTCAAAATGGGAATGGGATCTTGGCGGGGAGTGATGTTGATACTTTTTTTGCAAAGGCGAAGGAAGAGCTTAAGCAAGGCTTCTTGAATAACGAGCAGTATGTACTCGTTGTCAAACAAATATTACAGGTTTGTGAATAAATATGAAGTTCAAAACACAGCTCAAAACACTTCTTGCTGATTTTGAAAATGATCTTGTGAAATGTTCCAGGCGAAAGAAGCGAGTGCCATGAGAGAAGTACAACAAATGCAGCAAATCAAGCCAGGATCGTGGCAACCTTCGAATACGAATTCGAACACTCCGAACCCTTGGATGACTGGTTAGTTTGCCTATTTTTATCAGTCCCGAAAAACGTATCTATATGCATGACTTTTATTAACTTTAGAATAATGATTTATTTACAGAAACTGAAGATGCAAATATTTGGGCCGGATTTGGTCCTGGTCCAAGAAGGCCCACTGACTTTTCCGGTGCCGTAAGGTTCCCTGGTCCGCCGAATACCTGGGATACAGCAGCATCAAGAAACTTACCTTGGATGCCGCCGCCAGTTCCAGCCCCTCAGGGCCCAAATCCATTTGAGGAAGCTATATCACAGCCAGTTCTTGTAGAGGACCTTATCCCGGCCGCTGGCAAGAAAGAACTAGTATTAGCTGATCAGGACATCGGCAGCTCTATTCCAATTGATAAGGTAATACTTTTATAAATACGAACTACGTCATAAATAAACACAAGTTTGCACATATTAATGAAACCCTTTGGTGTTTACGCTCTGCCAGATTAATCGACAAATTCGGTTTTACCGAGACACTGCTATCATTTTAATGGGCGTGATGAGTGACGATCCACGGGAATTGAGCTTTCAAATGGATGATCGACCCAGAACTGTTATGATTAATGGGAAACCACTTGAAGTTTACTTGGGCGAAACGAAAAAGTTTGATGTGAACCGGATTCCTCATACGTTAAGGATTGGAACTCCGGGTCGTGAGTTGTTCGTGGATGATAGACCTTACGAATGCTTCTTTGGTGGACGCACAATTAAAGTAAGAATTTTAGATTCGCACGCTTATAGATCCAGATAAGATGAGTATCTAATCTGCCGTATAGCTTATTAGTTTTATTACTTTGTAAAAGGCTAATGAGTTGTCATTTTGTTCCTCAAGGTATTTTTAGACAAGAGACCATATACCTTTCAACTTCGGCCTCCAACTCCTCAAGTATCGGTGGGGCAGGTCCCTCGTTACGACTTGGTCGCTGGACGAGTGAATTTAACTGTGGATGCAGTAATCAATGTACCTTTGTATTTGGACGAGAAGCTCCAGAAGATTGAAATCTTTGGCGAGCCTGTTGTTCTCAAGTTTTGCAACAGCTTTCAGACTGTAATTCTAAACGGGCGACCTTTTCCCTCGAATTTTGGAGCACGATTGCCGTTTACAATTACGCTCCCAGGATCGGGAAAACATTACCTTAGGTTCTCTAAATTATCATCTCATGCGGAAAGGGCAGTTCAGTTGTTTATACAAGCTAACTACGGTCCAGGAGACTGGAATGCAAATGACAACAGGAACAATACTCATTTTGGTACGATATCGCTTTTGTCCAAGATAATTTATGATTTATGGTATTCGGATGGCATTAATAATTTTGATCATTGCAGGTGGCCGTGGAAGAGGAACCGCGGTAAGAGGTGGCGGTCGAGGTCGCGGGGGCCGTCCTCAGAAAGATATGCCGATGGATAATCGAGCAACAGCACCAAATCCTTGGGTGACAGACGGAGTTCCAGAAACCCCAGAACCAATTAATGCTAATCCACTGGACCTGTTCAGTAATTTGTTTCAGATACCTTCCGATTCTAGGAAAAATAATAATAATTTAGATCGCTCATACGAAAGTGATCAGCAACCTTCGGCGCCAGATAGTAGTCGTCTAGATGGACCGGAGGAAGAAAATACAGACCCAGCTCCTAACGTTAATGTGAGCGACCTTGTTGCCAATCTCATCAAGTTCGGACTGCTGCCAGCGTCTTCAGAACCAAGCAACCCCGAACCTGTTCAGGAGAAGGACGCGGAGGAGGAGGAGAAGTCGAGTGAAGAAACTCAGAAAGAAAAGTCACCTGAAAGAGAGCCAGAAGTGAAGCCGAAGCCGAAGGAAAAACCAGTAGAAATTAAGCCAACAATTCCGCCTTTACCGACTGTTGATGTGTCCCTTGATGATAATTTGAGGGAGAGGCGTATTGTTGCAGTAGCTCAACTTTTTACCGGAGTCCAGTGTTCTCAGTGCGGCCTTAGATTTCCTCCTGATCAGACTTTGAGGTTAGCATTGAACATTGGGGTTAAAAATTATGCTCCCGAAAAAACGTAAAAAATACGAACGTTTCGCATTGACGGGTTAATTTCCTGACTTTTAATAAATGTATAATGGTTTCACTGAACATTTGTTTTTCCAAAACAGGTACTCACAGCATCTAGACTGGCATTTTAGACAAAATCGCCGAGAGAAGGCGAATGCTCGCAAAGCTTTGAGCAGAAAATGGTACTATGACATGTCTGACTGGATTCAGTTCGAGGAAATTGAAGACTTGGAAGAAAGAGGTAATGATGATTTATACTTGACCTTGGCCTTATATGTGCATCGTGTTTGACTTGAAGAAGTCATTTTCATTTTTTGCGATTTAATTTACAGCCGCAAGCTTATTTGAAAACCAAGAAGGAGATAATGACAACGACGCCAAGAGTCCGAATGCAGTTATGAATCCCGAGGATTATACAGTGTTAGCATCTTCCCACGAAGGTGCTATTTGTCCTCAATGTAGCGAAGGCTTTGAATCCTATTTCGACGAAGAACGAGAAGAATGGAGGTTCAAGAATGCAAGATTGGATGATGGCTGCGAAGGAGATGAGCGCTTGTATCATCCGATCTGCTATGAGGTAAGCGATTTTCTCATGATTTTCATGAAAATATATCGTTTTGTGAGTTTACGAGTGGAGTTATTATATGTGCCAAATATGTTTAACTTTGCAGGATTATCTAAAATCCTTGGTTGAGGAATCCATTATACAAGAATCCGTAGAAGAAGAAAAAGTGGAAGAGGAAGAAAGGGTAGAGGAGGAAGTAAAAGTAGAAGACGCCTGTGAAAATAAAGAAAACTTGCCGGAATTGGAAGAGGACGACGATGAAGTTCTCATATTAAAAGAAGGGAAAAAAGAAGTAGTCGTAATGGAAATAGATATAGATGATGATGATGTAGGCAAAACTGACTCTGTAAATGTAAATGTAAATGAAGATAGTGTAGACACTGAAACAAAGACTGATAATATTAATGTTGAAAAGGATAACGATATCCTAAACGATGGTGCACAAAATTGTAATGATTCCTCATTGGATAATGCAAGGGATGCCTTGGTTCAATCCCCCATTTTAATTGACGAAGATTCCACCTCCTTTCTTCCTGGTCTTGGTGTTGAGGATGATCGCGGAGTTTTTGGATTCGCACTCAACTCTGGAATTCCAAGAGACATCGCTGTGGAGAAGGACGACGGGGTTAAAATCATTTACGAACCGATGAAATTCGATTTCCCTCGAATTAAAATTGAGCCTCCGGATGAGGAACCAGAGTCCGCGGATGCTCTGAATCCTGACGAATTCCTCGCCAACTTGCAGCCCTTCTTAAGTTCAACTGATAGAAGTCCGGGTGGGGGCGAACCTATGAACATCGACTTGACAGAGGAGGATTCCAGTGATGCTGTGGATAGCGGTGCTAGACTAGTCAACCAGATAAGAACATCCATTGATGGAAATTTACAGCATGAAGGTAAGATGACCTTCCACTCAATTTTTTACGAATATTTTTTTTTGCAAACCCATTTCATTCCTTATAATTTGTCATGATTTTTTCCTAGAAACTGCTACACTGCCCTTCATTATTGCTCCTAAAATTCGGATTAACATCTCAGGGATGGATATGACTCCCTCCAATTCTCCCAAGGACAAGGATAAGGGCGAACCTGCAGAACAAGTTTTAGTCAAGGATGATGGCAATGAAACCAATATTAATTCTATCAATACGGAAATAAATAAAGATGTTTCTGTTGATCCGGTATTAACTGAAGAGATGAAGCGTCTGAAACCGCGTTTGGTCGGTAGGAAACTAACCAATTGTCCTCCTAGGGACACTGGCAAGGAGGAGTCTGGACTCTGTGTCATCTGTTGACAGCCTTTTTTCAAAAAAAAAGATTGATTAGGATAGTAAACATTCATATCCTAATGGTTAAGCTTTAGGATAGGAAAAATGCTCAGGCAATTGGCTGGGTTTTGAATGTTTTAAATTTTGAATTGCTGTTTCGTTAGACTAGCATTTAGTTTAGTAATTCGTCTATTAAGTACATCTTCAGAATCATCTTTAGGTAACTAAAACATCTTCACGCATAAAACTTTTAGATCTATAGCTATCGTACCGTATCTTTTATGCATAAATATAATATATAACATATACTCACATACGTTTGGTTTGGACACTTCCCATGGAACTCCAGTGAAGAAGGAAGAATAAAGAAGAAACTTGATATTTAAAAATATATATCTGCGTGTGTTTGTCTCTGGTTATTTCTCCCTCTTATGCGCTTGTAATTATATTAAGAACACTTCCAATAATCACTCCAAATAATAATAATTTTGCACTGGCCAGGCCACCGGTCAATAACGCTAAACTGCACTAGATGAGCACCTTACAAAATTACATGGGAACATCAAAAACTGGCGATACGTTCTCAAATACATCCTTTGTTCAGCATCACCAAAATGCATACTTGCCAAAGAGTTCCCCTACTTTTTATTGATACTTCACACTTCACCTTCACACATTCACTATTCATTCCATTCAGGTTCAATTGCACTTTCCTCCGAAGATCTCCTGTTTCAGATTTTTAGTGGCTTTGGCTTCAGATCGTTTTATTCTCACCAAGTCATGGCATCGCTCAAAGTACGACCATAGCGTACCTCTTATGACAAAAACGCATATGAAAATTCTCAAAATTCGTCCAAATGCAACTTCTAAAATCCTACATTTTACCATTTTCATAGCCTCAATCGAAACGGGAAGAGTTTCGCAGGTACCTGGAGAAAGCAGGAGTGATGGATGCTCTGACGCGAGTGCTCGTTGGTCTCTATGAAGAACCCGAGCGACCCAACAACGCAATCGAATACTTCCTTGAACGGCTGGGGGCAGGAGTTCCTCTGAAGGCAGAGTTGGAATCGCTGCAAAACGAGGTTTCGGATTTGCAGAGAAAGGTATTTTTATGAACGATGAAATGAACTGTTTCACTGGACTGGACATCGACTTGGTTGGAGTGTGAAGATTTGAAATCATATAAAAAATCCTCTTCCATTTTCCTTGTTTTAGGTTCAAGAGCTTGAAGACGAAAACGAGCGTCTTCGCAAACGCTTGGAATCCTTTGATCAACCTCAAGGTGGATCCGCAGAAGAGGATCCAACTGGATCTGAAGGAGCTCTTGAGCACGAGATATAGAAATTATAAATCATCCTTTGAGCTTTGACCAGGCCGATGTTTGACAAAATTTACTGTGAACCCATTTTCATGCTTGCTGTAATTCTAATTACAATGCAGCTAAATGTGATCATGCATATTGGTCGAGGTCCTTGTGTCAAATACCTACTTGTTTAGATACAAAAATGATTGTACAGAACTTAAATTAGCTTGCATGCATGTGTAACTTTCGCCCTTTGTAAAAAAGACCAAAATTGTGATTTGTTCATATTGTAGAAATTAATAAATGTGTAGTTCGAAGCAAAAATACTTTAATGATTAGCCATAATATTATCGTTTTGCATTTTCATCATTTCATCCGAATGGCAGCATAATTTTTTCTGATTCCTTTATATGCAAAATGGAAATCGCAAGGGTTGCAGCCTGGAGCAGGTTAATAGCTTTTACATAATTACATGGTTCATTTACTCAATGCGGAATAGTGAGAATAGAATTAATATTAAAATAGAAGATGATTATACAGGAAGCCGATTTTCACTGTTCTCTATTCAATATGAGAAAAACAAGTCTCAGCAAAGAGAATCAGAAGCAGGTCCAATAAAAAGCTTCGTGTTGATGACTGATTGAGTTGATGAGCAGAAAAAATCTGTTTCCCACGGTAGAAAACCAGAACATATCATAGTCGCAGTCCATCCGCATTACTACTTAAAATTTATTACTAGAGTTGTTACGATTGTTAATTACTGGATGAAACATCATCCTCAATATGCGCATGATGTTATTTAGTGGGCAGGCGCAGGGCTGCGGGGGTGCTGTAGCTTGCAGATATACGCATATGCATATAGCATGTATAAAAGTGAAAATCAAATTACCAACACATACATACTTTAATAATTAATATGCATATCCCTGCTTCTTTTAATTGTTTTAGTTTTTATTTATACTTCGACCAAGCGACATTAATTAGCCAGCATTTTATCAAGGATCGAAAGTTTTAATTATTTTATGAGACTGGCTGTTTACAGGCTGCAACTTACATCAATCCCAATGGATATATATCCTAAAATATTTTCAAATTCGTTGCATTGAAATGATTCCAGATCAACGGTTTTCAAAACTGGCTTGGTTCTTACTTAAATCTCCGCTAAGTTTTTTCGGCTAATTGATCCTTGCATATTTTTACACTTGTCTAATGACAAACAATTTATTGAGCTCATTTTATGCTACCATTACTCTCGTATGTTTCATATCAATCGGTCTGGCTCGTTGTTTTTCCCTTTCTGCATACCGCTGTCCAAATGCGATTCAGAGTGCACACGCAGTACGCACACATTAATAGTTATAATCATTAATAGTCGGTTTTACTAATCGTAAGCTTTTTATATCATTTATCTCATCCTCAAACTTCAAGAAGGCATGTACACTGTTAACAAGACAGTATTACAAAACTGCAGCTTTCTGTTCAGGAAAAAATGCTTTACGTATAAAATCTGAGGCTTGACGAGCTTGACAAGGAAAACGGATTTTTTTGGAGCTTGTGTATATACATAAGTAAAATGTGTAAGTGTAGTGTGGGTATATGAAAAGGAGATTAGACTTACTTACGACCATTTTTCACTCTTCACATGCGAGCATTTATTACTGCTAATGTGGTAAAAAACCAATTATGAAGAGAGATGAAATATGAGGAAAGGGAAAATGTTTTAGTGCAACTTGCAACTGTGCGAGTGAGTTGAGTTTATTGTGAACGGAGGAAGCTCTCTGTATATGTAGCTAACAAACGATTCCAAAAATAATGCTCTCTCTCACTCTCACACAAGCTCTCATAAGGTAGAAAAAAGTATAAAAATTGATGTGATGTGGGAATACGGAATAGACTAGAAAATGGATATTATGTTGCTTCATCTCTTCCCAAGCTTCGAACCCAAATCCAACTGAGGTAGCTCACATGAATCACATCACAACAGAAAAACATAATATCAAGAGATCTTAGCTTACTTACTTCATTTCTGTTTGGGTCTTCAAGATTATTATCAGCTCTTTCTTAAGCTGTTCGAGCACAGCACAGTCAGTGGTGGCGGTGGTGGCAGCGGATTTCGGAATCAACGTGTCCAAATGAGCTTTAGGTTTCGTTGTAAAAATACAGTTTTAGAATCTCTGAAAAGGGTACATGTTCATCATCCTAAAATCCCAAATATACTCTCTGTAAAAAGTGTGTTGAAAACATTGTTGCTTCTCATTTCAAAACGAAGATACGAACGATGACTATATGTTTGAAGGAAGCTGCAATAATCTGTTGAGCTCAGCCAGATTTTCCAGGCAGAAGTCCTTCCTTCCACAAATCTATTTTAGAATGAATTGACGACAGTTTTCAGCAGAACAGAATCATGTTTTCAAGAGAAAATCATGCAAAGATGAGCTGAAGATGAAATCATATAGCTTTTTAACACATGCAAGACAATGCTGTGACCTGGCTTGAAGGTTTCAAAAAGCTTATATATTGATTTCTCGTAAGACGATCATCACAATCATTATCATTATTTAAGCATATGCGAAATGCAAGTGTAAACCAGAAACAGGATTCACATCTTTAATATGCATACACTAACGAGCGTCATATATACGTATTACAATTTTGTATTGTGCAAACTTATCCTCTCTTTGCACGCTTAACTACATTTGCACCGTGTGTGCATTTATATAACCAAGTAAAAATTCACAATCAGTCATCAGTTCCTCTGCTAAATAACACAACACAAGGCAGAGCAAACTAAAGAGAAAAAACGGCCGGTACATAACGTAATGATGATTACAATTTTTTGTGTTGTTTGTCTTGCACAGGTTTTTTGTTATGCGTTCTTCTCTTCTTCTTCAGCAGAGCCTATTGCATTTGGTTTGGTGCGTCTTGTGTGTCTTCCTTGTTCATATACTCCAACTCCACAATATCTTGACTTGAGAGAGCCTTTTTCTGAGAATGTTGTGTGGCAGGCTCGCCCCAGTCGTGAACAAAGTTTCATGAGAAACACACAACCGTTTTCGCTCTCGACGATGTGTGTGCGTAGTTGTGAATCTTGAGCTACTCTCTCTGAACTCGCTGAAGAGAGGAGACGCTTGGCAGTGCACCGAGATACATATAAAACGTGTAAGTAGCATTAGATAGCAAATGTGTTCAAGCTGTGGAGTGGAGTGTGTAAAGTGATAATCCTTTTGCTTTTATAAAGAAGGAAGCCAGCAACAGCAGCAAGTCATAATAATCGCAATCAGTACATGGCTTGGGAGTGGAATTAAGACTCTCGTAATAATAATTGTAAGAGAAGCTCTTCCTCACCTGGTTCACCTGATTTTGCTCCCTCAACTTGTTTTTACCAGAAGAGCTTCGTTATCATGATACCCTAAGATGCTTGAAGTTACTTATTTTATTGATGCTTCCTTGCAATAACCAACCGTCATTGTTATTACTCTGCTGGAGAAACTGGAACAAGACGAGAGTGAGAGAGAATTCACATTTGAGAAAGATAAGGATATATGCTTTAAGTTGTGCAGAAGAAGTAAAAAAAACTGCTACCACTCGAGTCCAGTCCCTTGTGTTTCGTTCTGGTGCATTAAGACAAGCCACACAAAACACTGTTCGCTCTTGAATTGTTGATGGTTTTAGACCTCAGACAAAGTATCTTAAGATTTTGATGGACTTGGTAAAAGAGAGTGGGTTTTGTTCTGGCGTAGAAGGATAGTTTTTTGCTCTGGTTTGTGTTTATCTCCATTTAGTTCACTTCATCTTCCATCATTTGCCTGCATGAGCACTCGATGATGGTTTCATGAGTTCTGGACATGTTTGTAACCTATATTTTTTGAGGTGTGCATGTGTGTGACGTGACGTATGCAACTGTTTAGGATGCATGCTTGGGGCCTTTTTTCATGAAAATCATATGAATCTTTGACAAAAAAACACATTTTCGTCCAGCCCCAAGCCCTACAACGTTTGTTTCATGAAGGAAAATGGACTTTTGTGGTGAACCTTAGTTTTTTCGTAAAACGTTCTTGAGTATACTAAACTGTCTTAGACCTTGCATTCGGATTTTAAGGATGTTTCTTCCTATCGACGTGAGATATTGGAACTTGAAACATGAAGATGCATCCTGAATATTTACTTCAAGAAAAATTGGTTAATCCTGGACGGAAGAGGAGTAGGAGTGGAGAACGGTGATATGGGAGCTCACGTATAGCTCTACTCTAAAACTTCATAAACACCCATTTCTTCTTCTTATGAGTCTATTGTGTTTCATTCACTCCTACACCCTGTTTGATTGTTACAATAATATTCGTAATGAGTTTCTCGCACAAGGTTAATGGATTCATAAAGCCGCCCAGTGTGAGTCGATGTGTTCGCAAAAAAAATTGTGTGTAGGTGCAATAAGTTCTGTGCTGAGTTTTTAATTCTGACGTGAACATGTGAACTTGATATAGTTAAGATAGTGTTATATTATGTTATGTTTAATAAGTACAGAATAAATTAATCTTGAGCTTAAATAACTTGTAAAAGGAAATTCTGACAGAAGTTATTACTTAAATACTTCATTACACACATTACTACATACCTTATGACTAATCATAGTTCTGATTGTTCTTGTTCATGCATATAGAAGACTTCTGTTTCTAAATTGAGTTAATCAGACATGATATTCACCTGGAAGTGTTTTCAGTAAAACTTGAGTAAAAAAGTGTGTGAGAAAGTTACAAAAAAAGAGTATGATTTTAGGAGAATTACTGCAACGTGTGTACATGTCCGTGTATTCTTCAAAGAACGCTTTAAAAATGTAGTCCGAAGGCTAGCATGAGGAATCAAAGTTAGAAAATGTATATAAGATTTTTTTAGCTCAAGTCATTACTCCAAAATGATTCAAAACGAAAAAATTTTCTGCAGAAAATACAGTTATATATTGGGTATGGTATATGATAATGATTATGATGATGATGTAAAAAAAAGTTAACTTTCTGGTGTGTGTTTCTGCGCTCCAGTAAATCTTGAATTGACCGTGACGAAGAAATCAAAGGAGAGTTCTTTTAGAGAACTTGTGTTTTCCTCCTTCTTTTTTCCTGTAATTTAAGCGGTGTAAGTGCTCATACTCAAAAAGTCATGATAATGAAAAATAATATGTGGACGGGGACATTGAGGATAAGGTAAAAGAGGACACAAAATTTTTGAGAGCTTGAAGAAAAGAAGCAAAGTTGAAGGGGAAGAAATCTGTTTCCTCCGGAAGAAATTGGAAGGAAAAAGCTCACTCACTCATTAAATAGCCGAATTCGACTCGTGTGCTAAATTGAGCGGAAAAATGTTTGTCGTTAGTGTGCTTCAGGTAAGAAACTTTTTTTAACTCTAACAAATTGCTTCGTACAGGATAGATTTAGATATTATATTACATGGAGAGTAGTATAGGTCCTTTGTCATTTGTTCATACACATGCATATGTACTAGAACTAGAATGCTTAATTTCAGGGAATTAAAAGTATCGTTAGCATATTTAACCACAGTCGGCATACGACTCAAAAATCCTCTCATTTTAAAACCAACCCCAATCTTGTTATTTTTCTTCGTTCACAACAAGTTTGTTTAAGGCGGACAGGAAGCTCTCAAAGCAACTTATCGCTCCTTTCTTTTAAAACATTTGTCTATTTCAAGTTTGCATTTGCATCTCTGAGGTTCCTATATCCATATCCTTACAGAGCACAGAGCCAGAGCCACACTTTTGACTCTTTGTTGCTAAACTCCATTCTAGAATTAATTTGACATCCGGCTGTTCACCCACTTTGAGCGCACGCATTTTTCTATCTTGTGTCATTCCCTGTAAAAAGTGAAAAGAAAAATAAAGTAAACCCGACAGCAGCAGACGTAGTTGGTTACGTACATTTTGGCGTAGGTATGTGTTATCTCTCTATCTCTAGACTCTATTGAGATAAATCTATATATTTTGCCGATTTGGCAGATCACTCCGCTCTGATAACAATCTTTATTGACTGTTTCTTCGTCTCAAGTGAAGCGGACGCCACAATATGCATCCTATCTTGAATCTTTCCACTTTGATATACGAAACTAGTATATAAATACTTTTGCTCATTCCGAGCTGTCTATATCCATCAAGTTGTGGTAAACTCGAGATATATTTCATTTTCATACATCAAAGGAAAAGATACGTAACACTTTTTTACAAATGCGAGCATAAGACTATATTTTGGCTTCATATCATTTATGTAATTGTCTTTCGTATGTTCTTTTCCGACAACATATAGTGTTCTCCGATTATGTACAAGTACAAGTGAATTGCATTTTATTGGCGAAATTGGAATTGTGCTTCCACAAGCTCATTTTTATCTTAAGGTAAAACGGTAGAAGGTTGATAGATTGGCATCACCGTCAAAACGGAGGTCACTAGTCGGCAGCTTTACACAGAGCTTGAGACTTGTGTAGGTGTTTTAGCAAGAGTTTGTACAAAAGAAGTAGCACCACAACACCTTAACCGTCATCATGCAACTCCCAAAAACTTGTACACACACTCACACATGTCAAAACCGTCGAGACGTTGGAAAAGGGAAAAGTATGTTATGGGATAAATCTCACCAGGCCCTATGCACCTGCACAAATTACATATTGTAGATAGAGAAGCCCTACAGCAACTTTTTGTAGAAGGGGAATGACGCAGTCTACACAAGTGCACATGGTGAAATTCCCACACACAAATTTCGAGTCCCTGTCAACAACTTTTTTTGCAAACAAACTAACGTGCAAAATCGTCACAATTATAATTTTAGATGGAGAAAATTGAGTGCTTGGGGTCTACCCTCAAATGTTTGCCGATAATTTTTACTCTTGCGAAGAAGATGGTAATTTTCACTCGATTCGCTAAACTATTAGTGACAATAACATTTTTATATAATCATACTGATGACTGTGCACAATTATATCAAATCACACGCGAGGGATGCATTGTTTAAGAATCATATATGCAAGATATAATAATGCGATTTTTTTACTTCGAACAATTGTAAAAACAATATCTAATGGATGGATGTTACATAATGGATATATGTAAGAATAGATTAAAGGTACCCATCTACTCGGAGTATCACTTTAATGAGGGAAGACATACATTTTATATAAACGCAAGAAATATCCTCGTCAAATGAATTCTAGTGTTGAGTTTGAGTATTTCCTGAAAATGATAATAATTATTGTCACTGCATGATTTTTTTCTAAAGTGTAAAAGGCATATATTCTTTTGAATAATGATTTGTGAAGATTACCGGTTGTAAGGTTGATTGTTGTACAAAACGCAAAAGAGTTCGAAGAGAATAGCACTCGTCGTTGTGTTGTGCACGAACGTTGTGTACATTCGTTTTAACATGTGTGCAGATAGCGGGTAATTACAGTCATAAATGTTGGAATGAATGGAATGAGCAAATACCTCCGAGTGGAAACCAATATCTTCTTTTGGAGAGATGATGATAATGACTTAATTCACTCCGAGAACGCATAGAAATGCGTATTGGGAACAAAGTAGGGAGTCCTCATGTTAAACAATGCTAAAAAATGAAGATTGTAGAAAGAATGTCGTAAACTCGTAAGCGAATATGAGCAGTATGTTTTGGACCAACTTCTTTTTTCAATTTTGAAATCGTTCTGACTTCGCCAACGAAAAAGTCTGCTGCCTGTATTTCACATATTTGAAGCATAAAACGGTCATAAAATTCATACGTGTAATCATGTACGTTAAAAAGCATATGAGCATAAAACCCCAAAATAGTTTTGGAAGAAAATAAGTTATTAGCGGAACGAAATACGTCTGCAGTGGATAATCATTTCCTTTAACACATCTGCGCTAAAACTCATGTTTTCCAATCGTGCACGGAATGGTATGTGTGTGTGCTTCTCTTCTGTCATCAAAGTTTTAAATTGTGGAGGAGGAACAACTTGTAATTAGCGAATTGAGGTTTTGCTGGTTAGCTAATTTTGTAAAAAGGAGAGATGCACCTGGTGTAACACATCGCATCGTTGTTGGTTTTGCTGGGTGTTGCTTCACGATGAAAGATGATGAAAGTGAGAAGGACAACATGCAGGATGTGTGTACACCTCCACAAAGGCACAGTTTTATATAGAGCTTCCTGCGGAGTTTCTCCGCTCAAAGAAAAGACGACTTCTCTCTCCTTTGTCTAGACAAAAGGGTAACAGAGCAGAAACATCAATGTCCATGCTTGAGAGAGTGTGCGCCTCTTCCTTATTTAATTAGTAAAGTGTATAGATGCGAGTTTAGCTCTCATGCTACAATGGCTTCCTCACATCTTTTTTTGCTGAAAACGTGTAAACTGTTTTTTCTACCGTTAAAAAGTCAACATTTGGAGGAGGAGTGCGTACAGTTCTATGCGTCATCTCTCCGATTACTCAAAAGATTATTCTTCTCAAGAGGAAAGGCTTAATTTGTCCCTTGCTTTTATATCATTTGCGCAATCATTTTATACGCATTTTCCAGCACGTGTCCTGGTGCTGGTCTCCCTCTTCCTCAAAGTTGTCAACGTATGAGTACAGCCACACAGATTAATTAAGTGTATACAACTGGGGTAAGAGTAAATTCAATGAATATTTATAGTTTACGAGTTGCTGGAATTTTCCAGCAAAAGCACACATCAACATCTCTTCTCTCCAGCTTTACAAATATGTGGATGTGGACAGAGACGTTTAAAGTGTTTCAAGCACCATTTTGTAGATTGTGGACGATGGAGCTCGTAGTTTTAGCAATCCTTATGCTGGACAAGTTTTTATCCCAAAAAGTTTTGTACATGCACGTCTACACATCACACACATTGTACAAATTATTGTTCCGAATCATGGAATCAAGTTACTTCCACACTTTTCCTCTTCCTCTCTCCCAGCCTCCGTCCGGCATTAGCCATTTATTTAGTATTTATGTTCGTAAAGATATAAACACAAGTTGCGAAAGTTAAATTGGTTGAAAAAGTTAGGTAGAACGAAATAGGGCTCAACCATCATCATATCCTTTTTTAGCATTGGCACAGGATGAGGACTTTTGGTGGTGCTCTTCCTCTCTCCCTTCCTCAGCATTCCTTTACTCTTTTAGGCTGGAAATGGAAAAGTTTGTATGCAAGGCACACATTTTCTCTCCTTGCTTCATACCTCCTCTACTTCTCTCTGCAAAATGTGCACAAAAAAAGTTTCGTGTGTGTTTTTACGGGATGTCGAAGACTCCCATGAAAAAGCATTTTTTTCTTCTTTCTCTCTCGTCTCTCTGCTGGTATTCTCGTGCTGGACTGGACTGGAACCGACGAGACTATGCGGCTGTGGACTAAAAAATAAGAGAACAAGAGAGAACCTTATATTCTCTCACGTTTTCCTTTGTTTTTAAGCTAATAAGATGACTGCTGTGTTTGGACGGGGAGGCGCATAGACTCACTCAACATCTCTGCTTAATTGCTCACTACGGGCTTTTTCCGAGGAACTGTGTTGTCGAAATATATTGGTTGAGTGAGAGTTTGAGAGTTTTGATGCAAAAGCTAAGTTTAGAAGACTTACTTGGTTGCAAAATCCATTGTCTCGAGGAACACAAGAGTTAGCATGAGGGAAAAAGATGTGATGAGTTAAATGGATGTGTGCGAGTTAATTTATTTATAAAACTTTTTCTCTCTCTAGCGTTTTACTTATATCATCAAAGCAAATACGCCAAAGCACATTCGTTTGCACTTTGGGAGAGAGAAAATGTGCTAGTCTTGTAGTTCGCAATAAGGTGTACAGTTTACAGTAAATAAAAAATTATGTGTTTAAGAAAGCTGTTTCCAGTACCTTCTTAAGAAACAACCATGTTTTTCAAAGATTGAGCTTTGAGTTTACTTAACTCAAGGGTTTTTGTTTGTGGAGGAAGCATATCCCTAGAAATCAAAGGCTTATAGTTTTCATCATTGTTGCATCTACTTTTTTTATTTAGTTGTGAGGAGAAATGGAATTCTGAGCGCTCTAAAGTGCGATCATTTCAAAATGATGTGCACGTCGACTGACTATTAAATTTTTACAATGACAGTTAGTTGAACGACAGATTCGTCAATTTTCTTCGTAGTAATTATGATATGCTGGTTGCATTATACGATAAACGATATATACAAACATATTAGACTTTGTTTGAATTCAATACAATATTTGGAAACGATGCTGATCTTGGAATCTTGGTACTGAATTACTAATAATAGTGCTAATTATCATGAAAGAAGCTACGACGCAAAAAACGTTTGCACTCATCAACATAACCATGTTTATGAGAAAACAGAGAGAGATATGTACATTGTTATTTACGTACCCTGCGCATTTAAATTGTATTATCAGTTATTTATTTACATTTATTTGGAAAAGATTTGAAACTGTTTATAAGCAAAATACAGGAAATCAGGAAAGGGTACGCGCATTACCTAACCTGAAAACTAAGTAAAAATTATTTTCGAAGTAAATATTTTGGTAACCTACTTCCCCAAATGATCCTTCTACTTCGTTTACACTAACTAACTACATAATGTTAGAGTTAGTATATCAGATTAATTATGGAATATGGAACAAAATACTGAGGATGAGTTGAAGTATGAACTCAACTTTTATGTTGAGGTGAATGTTTTGGAATTTGATATATTTGGTTTGTGTAAGAAGATTCATTTTACATGTTTTTGTTGCAGTGGGTCAGCATCTCAAACATCTGCACGGAATTTGGGTTTATTTCATCATTTTTAATCCTTTCTATCTCGAGGAGAATATTTGGAGGAAGAAACTGGTTTTCCTTTTAATCGTTGCAGATGAATGAGATATCTGTTTCGTGTGTGGAAGGAAGCGTCGAATATTATACGAGAACAAGTCCTTCTTCTCTATTTGTTTAGACAATGAATCACTCGTTTGACAGCAATTTGGTTTGGTGCGCAAAATGAAACAGTTGCATTATAAAAGTAAAACTTTTCATTTAACTGTACACTTGCTATTTATAGCTACAATATGGGCACACACTGCACTGTTGTAAAACTGGATAAACTTTTCCAGTCTGGTCCATTTTTTGATTTCCATGCGCAGAAAGACGAAATTCTTAAACGCTTGAAGAAAGGGCTTCTGAGTTCTTTGTCCTATTTATGAGCACACTCACACAGTTTATCACTCTTGTTGGAGTCTTTCAAAAGGAAATAAAAATTCCGTCAGGAATCCAAAAAAAGAAGAAGAAATAAAAAAATGGTTTGAAGGCAGGGAAAAGCTCTCTCGCATTATTATCATACATTTTGAAGAGCACAATAGCAATTCAAATTTGAACTTGGGGGAAACATATAAATTCACGCATTTGCATTATGTGACAGGCTATAAGAGTATGATTACGGGTGTGACATGAATTTTTAATCGCATCTAATATAAAAAAAAGTTCCTTCTTCTCCTCCTCACTTCATTTCACCCTTTCCGACGATGAGAAAAAGGATGTGTCTGCTTCTGTTGGTCTGGCTTGGCCTGGTCTGCTCTGGACGATCATGTGATCTTGATATCCAGTCCATCCCAGCCAGACCCAGTCCACATGAACATATAAAAGTTTTTCAAGGTAAAAGAGCTTATACTATTTCACAGCAGAATTTTTATAGTTTGTGGAAAGGTGTAAAGGAAAAAGTCACATTTCTCGTTTTCCATTATTATTACTATGATTACTAGATGTGGAGTGGTGGCTGGAGTGAGTCGCTTGATTCCAGTTTCAGTTTCTCACTTCTTCATCTCAAAGTCTCAAGGTGAGCCAAAATGTTCTTATCGGTCCTAGTGTCAATGCCAGGAGCAAGAGTTCCACCGAGTTTTTAAATGACAAAAGAACTTTCTACAGCGAGAAATGGAAATTCCCTACGTTTTAACTTCATCTTTTGTCATTCGTCCACACTTCATTCAATTCATTCATGATAACTTCTCTGTTTTTTACAACTCCCATTGTCAAATTGTCATCCAAGTGCGTAGAAATGTGTTTGCAACAGAGCAGAGAGTATAAGTACAAAAAGGTCGTATTATTTTCGAGCTCATTAGCTTGCAAAGCCACACCACACCACTGCTTTCATTTCACATTCTATTACGTTACTTCTCAATTGACAAGAGCTTATAAAGCTTCATCCTAGAAATCCAATTGTGTAAAACGAAAGAAATGGGAGAGGAGGAGGAATAAGGAAATCACATTGCCTTATTATTTCTTGGTGTAAATTTGCATGCCTACACCTTCCAGACAGAATGAACGCTTGAAGGGATGTAGGAAGTGGAGTTGGAGTCAACAAATAGCTCAGTTTCACATTTCTTCTCCTATTTTTAGCATCTTCGGTTTTGGATTCTGAGAAATATAAAAATGGCTACTCTGTCAGCTCTCAAGTTACAATTTACAATGCAGCCTTTTATTGTTTTGCCAGCACGTTATGAAATTTGAAATATGAGATCGTTTTTGTCCGACAAAATCAATTATTAAAAGAATTTTGAGCTTTGCATTTCATTGAATGTTTCTCCTCTCTTACAATCCATTCATAATATTTTTCAGTTGCGCGAGTCACTTCTGGAACATAGGTGGCAACTTTTCGGATTGAGTAATGTAATAATTTCTCCGTATTTAATAAGAGAACACAAGTTGTTGGACCATTCTTTTGTAAAATTTATAATGTCATTATTATTTCATCATGAGTGCTAAAAGCTTTCCTTCTAATGTCATGTATCTACCGCATCAGAATTTCAGAATCAGAGCTGAAAGTTATATAACATTCATGCTACAAAAACATTCTCCACTAATGAACCATTTCATATTCAGTTTGAGCAGACGTGTACGTAGACGTAGCCCCCAGTATTTTGTGTTTGATGGCCCAAATCCTTGCAAGATTTAAAGGTTTCATTTCATTGCTCACTACACAAATCCATGCACATATTCACATTCATTTTAATGAATGCACTGTTTACATTTATTACTTCAGTAGCTGTATCATTTTTAATGGTCGAATCATTATCATTATTCATTTGTCATAAGAGCAAGCTCATGCATGCCTTCTTACTTCATCTGGTATATATGACACATAATCCTTTTTACTTTCTACAAAGTATATCCTCTCTTTGTTTTTTTACATTAAATATCTCGAAGCAACTCGACAAAATTATGTGTGCTTTTAGACATTGCATTTTATGTGGTTCTTGGTTGTTTGAACTTCGAACATGGGTTCACCATCACATCAAAAATTTGAAAGTTGTCTGGCTCTAGTTGCATAATCCAACAATATATCTGCATTCACCATCAGCTTTGTTAGTTAGATGTGGATCAATGTTTGCATAAGCTCATCAATATATCCACAAAGATTTGAACACCTCATCAAATTCACAAAGAAGCTTTTGCCATTTGTACAAATTTCAAGGTTCTTGTTTTCTGTTTAATCTCATATGTGTCAAATCAAATCCACGTACACTTTAAAAAAGCTGATGATGTAGTTACGTCGTATTGCAAATCTTGTATGACTCCCTGAATCCGATATTGTAGACGATGCGATGCGATACACTATACACCTACGGTCCAATTTCAGTAGGCAATCTCAATCTTGTTTAATGAGATTAGAGTTTGATTGGAGATTCAATTCAAACTATCATCAGGGAGATGCAGCCCATATGAAATTCTCGTACTTATTAGAAGCAGATTATTACGGCGACTACGAAACTAAATGAACCGTTAACTTGTTTAGTGTATAGTCTATACTGTCCTATAGCTAAGCGCTCGACTCTCGATACATGTTTGCATTTGCATGATAATGACGCATTCACGCAAACTGGTATAAATTGACAGACTCAGGTAAATATCCATGCTAAAAAGTGAAACAGCATGATCTGGAATGAAAGCACATTGAATCGTCATTCTTTGCTAAGGTGTTTGCAAGATCTTGAGAGCGATATACCTATACTACCCACTTGCATACATAATAAATACTAACAAATCTATCGAGAATTTTCTTTTAACTCATTTCATTGCCTCGGTCTCGTATAGCACTTTCTAAAATAATTGGGTTCATCATCAGAACGCAACTAATACAGATCGGATGCGGTTATTTTGTGTGTTGATCTCAAAATATGATTCTAATAAGATTCGATGTTTTATGATGTAGATTATGCCATGACATGATTCCAATTTGATGAGCTTCTCCATGATTTTATATATGCGAGTTTTCAGCACTACGTATTTTTTAAATTCTTTATTTGCCTGCTCAAGTATGTGTTTAAGATCGAGAGTAGTTCCCTTTTCACAGTTGCAGTATTCGCAACAACCTGTGACCTGTGCTTTCGTTGTGATCGTGAGAGATGTGCATTGAATTCAGCAACTTCAAAAAGGATCGGAAATCAGTCATTGTCAGAACTAACAGAGGAGAATTTCTCGTTGAATCTACAAACATTTACATGCAAGAGAATACTTTATTGGATTGGAATTGGATGTAGGTTATTTTTGTCATTAATGTACTTTCAACTTCAAAATTAAAATTAAAAACCTATCAAGAACCGGACAAAATCTGGATAAGAATACCTGTAGTACTCAGAAAAAAATATTATTAACAATGGAGTAAAAGTTCCTAATTTTATGAGTGTTGGTTTGTTTCGCGATGGCAGTGCAAAAGTGAGGATAAAAATGGCGAGAAACTTGTCATCGCCAAGCCGAAAAGTTGCATGCTGATGAATTATGCAACACACTTGTCAATTAGGCACAAGATGTATTCTCCTCCTTCTCCTTGCAATCCCCATAATAAGCCAATGTCATGAGGTGTAATTAACATTTGAAATTAGCCCTCTTCTCACTCCCCTCTAATGGGATTATATACTTATGCTCGTGTTCCTTCGCAAATCCTACGCAGTTTTAAATCCATCCTGTCTCTCCACTAAACAAGGACATATTATTCTTTCGTGACTGTGACGTGTGCACTTTTAAGAATGGGAACAAAGTGAACAGCGGATGAACGGGAAATACACACTCCGTTGGATAATGAAATGAAAAGGGCTTAGTCATTTCGTCTTGATTATAACGTCTCAACCTTATGCGCATTATACTTTGACGAAAGTTGAGTAACAAAAGAAGTAAATCTCAGTTACGAAGCAGAAAGCGCTTAGCCATTTAGCATCTTGAGCACTCAATCATTCCGTAAACAGATCACAGAAAAAAAGGTTACTCTAGTGTCCAGATTATATATTTTTATTCTTGTTACGGGAGCAGTTGGAGACTTTGAGTATAATGATTGTGCTTGTAACAATTGAAGCTGACAACGCAGTTTTTGTGTTGACAGCGAAGCTCATTGAGCTCTCAAAAGTAAAAAATGCCTTTTAAAAATAATGATTCGGCAATGATCCTTTCAAAGTGTAATAAATATGGAACAACTGCTAATTAGTAGGTTACATACTTTTTCTCAATGAAATGAGTAAGTCATACATTAAATGTACACTCCTGCTGTGGACCAGACCACTTCAAAAGAAGGACCTTCACTTTCAGTTTTTATGACAATTAGTCGGATATGTGTGCTCTGTTCTGCTGTTTGTGGTAAATGCATAGTGCTTTTGTGACTTCGTGAAGAAGGAGAGAGTGCATTGTTGCAGGTAATGTGTTGAAATTATTCACAAGTTGCAGCGTATTCAGTATTGCATTTAAGTACAATTTACAAACATGACCTCACGACATCAACTTCTGCGAAATACAACAAACAGCTCACAACTTGAAGTCGAAGACATGTTGTTTAAAATGGAAATGAAGCAATTATGAGCGCAGTTCCGAGTTTTGGCATTGCAGCATTGTTGCATGCAGCCAATAGATTTCTTAATTAATTTGTTCTTCTTCTTGCGATTAGTGAAACTCATGCAATTCACATTTCCAATTTAAGTTTATGTTAAACAATTAAAGCCAGCATGAACTCTGGTCTGCAGTTTAAAAAATTATCGCGTGTTTCATGTGTTCGCTTTGGGTCATCACGCGAAATTATTGTAAAAAGTCTAAAAATTGACAATTATTATAAAATCATGAAATGAGCCAAGACGTCCACTGCACATAATCGTAGCATATCATTCGTAATGATTTTCTCGAATTCTCAACGAAACGCCACCATGTGTTTAAGGCTCAATTAAAAATGGGACTTGGATATTGTGTAATCCTCCTCCATTCCAAATTTTGTTATCGTCTTTTACAAAAAAAATTAGCGATTTGCTTATAAATATTATTATCATGAAACCTGTTGTGTTACAGGCAAAAGCTTATTCTCATCTCCACTTGACTCGTTAGCGGTTGTCATCAACTTGACAATGAAAGTCAGAGATGAAAGGGATATGTATCCATTTCTGCTTGAATGTGTGACCAGTGACAAGGTCAGAATATTGCGTTACATGATGACATAGTCGAAGCCCTTGTTTGGATGATGATAGCCATTTTCCATTCTCATTATTTTGTGCACCTGTAAAATATATGGAATTTTGTTCTCTAATCATATTCATTTCTAATCTAAGATTACGCGAGGAGGATTTTGCACTTGTTCACGCTTGCCTAATTTGTTAACCCGATTCATGCGAATTTGTAAATAAAAGCGTGTTTGATTTCAGATCAGAGTGACACACACACGCGAAATTCTTAAGCTCTTGAAATTCTTGCGTAAAAGTTGTCATTGTGGTGGTTGAGAAGTGAGATGATTGCAAATTGCGAGAGAATAAAAGACATGAAATTGCTAGCTGCGTAAGGTAGGTGACTTGAAAGGTGTAAAAAAGAAATACGATCCTATCCCGCCACCGCCACCTCAATTTACTTTTTGTATAAGAAAACTACAAGTTTCGTTACAAAAACGAGTAATATTGCAATAAACCACGTTAGCAATATGTATATCTTGTCGGCTACCCACAATTCCACAAGTTTTCAATCAACCTTATAGCCAAACGACAGCATTCTAAATTCTCGTAATTGCTCACGCTCACCTCACCTCAAACAACCAATTTTCGACGGAGAAATATCCGCAGAATGTTCACATACATCCATTTCACATATATTTCAGCTTCAGTCCGCATTTATGTGTTTTTGTTGGTTGATTCCGTTCCTCCGACTGTTCCGAATGCAATTTCTCTTCACCTAAAAAAACTTTTTTTTGCTCTGCCAAAAACTCGAAGAAGAAGAAGGAAGAAAATGTCTTACGACACGAACTCAATAGTTCTTCTCTCTCCTCCCTCCCGTGTGACAAATTTTTGTGAGGAAATTGGCAGGAAAGCTCGTAAAATCTTGGTAATAAACCATTTGAAATGACCTGTATCGCTGCAATCCATCTTTCCCTTTGGGGAATTTTCCTCGTAAAAAAAGAAGCTTCTTCTTCTCTTCTTCTTCTGCGTCTCCAAATGAATGGATGTTCTTAGGCACTAGGCAGTTAAGTAGACATAGATATTTCCCCATTTTCCTTATTCCCCTCTCAAACTCACAAACTTCTTTTTTTGTTCTTCTCTCGCTCTCATTCAACATTCCGACGAGTGCGGAACTCTAATAGTGGAAAATGAGATGTGTGCATTTTATTGCTGTTTTTGACAAAAAAAAAGGAACACACCGAGACGGAGACAAGATACGTTTACTTCTTCTTCTCGTGCTTGTCTCATTCATCCTTCTGTAAGTTGAGGCGTGTATCCATTATCTCTTTTAAGACATTTACAAAGCATCATTGATGACATGCATATAGCATTGAGCATTGAGAGCCACACGAACGAGAGAGGAGGAGAGAAAATAGGTGAAAAAGGAATAAAAAAGACACTTATCGATTATACCTTTCTTGTGCAAAAAATGACTCTCCGTTTTTCTTCAATTGTGAGAATAAATGTTAAGTATTGGATGAAGGAGGTATTTTTATGTGGTCCCCTTTCAATAAAATACCGCAGAGTGCCCATAACAAAAGTGTGTGATGTTGACGTCGCAGGAAATCGGGATGAAATGTTTCACGGTCCTGATCGTGCATACGTATAACGGGCGCTCCCATTATTAGCAATGATCTGAGAATAAGCATGCGAGTGTGAAATTGTGAGTCTTGTACTTCCGTTTCCTTCCAGAGAAAAAAATGACAAAAAATTCATTTTCCTAATGCACATATTCAAACTTCTAATTAAGTAAAATTTGCATATAAGATTGATTATCATTATTAAGTATTTAATTGACATCCTCGTCTCCAATTTCATAATATTTGCACTTGTAGTTGAAGTGGAGAATGGATTGGTTTGGTTTGGTTAAATGTGCAGTAGCAAACCGGAAGCAAAAACTTTCTAAACTTTTAAGATCGCTCACGCACCTTCTTATGTAACTCGCCCCTATCAAAATGGTATGATGCAATTCGCAAATAATTATTCAACTTGACGTACACAATTTCGATACGGTAATTAATTAAAAAATTCCTGTAACAAAGTATAATGGTAGCGAGGATAGTGTGGTGTGGTGAGATGGCATTTAATTTACTTTTATCGCTATCGCGAGTGAGTGGATTTTTTCTAAAAGTTTTAAACTTAACAAGCCACACGAGACTTTTGATGTCGATAACCGGTAACCATTTTGTCGCGGAAAATGTGTAGCATTTATAATTGCTTTTCACTTGCAAATGCAAAGTGCAGTATCGCTGCAGTTTTCTTGATTACGACAAGTGCCTTCGAGAAAAACTTCTCTTAGGAGGATGGTGGTACGACTTTTTCCTATCGTCGTGATATTACACTTGCCAATCTCGTATCTAGTTCACTTTTTTTACAAGCGTCGGTAATAATAGGAATCTCTTTTGCACGAGGATGCAAAAAAAAGATGGGTGACTCGTTATACTGAATAACAGACCAAACCAGTTAGTAAAATTAGCGGAATTTCATTTCATTGATTAAAAATTTTATTCGTCTCCGCATCACGCGATATGTATGTATATGTATCATATTTTTTGAGAAATGTGTTTCACGAGGCAAAGAGAAAAATATGTGAAATGAAAGGTTCAATGATCATCATGTTGACTTGACTTGAGCATATGAGTTGGGCAACTTGAGTCGTAAAAATTCCGATCCTCCTCAACTTCAAGACCTTAACCACTTAAAGGATTCTTGGAGGTGCAAATGTGGTGAGTGTGAGTTGATGTTGGTGCATGGTGGGGTCAGCGAAAAAATGTTTGCAGGGAGAAAACTGTCTCCCTTCGCCCGTCTTCCTATAATTTTGTTGCTCTGAATTTGGATCCAATTACGAGATGAAAATTACCTGTCAAATAATGGTAGCTGTGTATGTTCATATATGCATTCTATATGAATATGTGCGAGTGTTAATGCAAGAATGTATTTTTTAATGATGATGCATTTTTATTTTTATGCATGCACTATGCTCTGCGGAAGAAGTAAAAAAAAGTTGTCATAAAAGTGATCATTATCTCAATACAATTTTCCTCCTTTGTGTTGTGCACCCTGCACATTCATGTCATAAAGAATGGATCGATAAATCAATATAACATGTCGTCGTGTGCTTTATACTTTTTGGGCTTTACTGGTAATTTTTGTGAAATTGTTGGATGTTTTGCATACTTACGTTGCAGAAAATGCGTTCTGTAACTAACTTCAACCCTATAAAAACACTTTCGATTTCTAGAAAAGAAATATCATTACGAAGTTTACTTCTGCAAAACGCCCTTGTTACTCATGTCGTGTAAGCAAAAGCATTCTCCGTTTCATACTTCAAATCGATTTTGAGTAACGATGAATGATCGCACACTTTACGAATTCTAATAATTGTGAACAACATTACTTTTCCGAAAAGAATATATTTTGGCAATGAATGAAGAATGGGTTTTCATTTTCATTTTTTCAGCCTTGTCCGCTTACTTGATGTTGTGTCGATGTCGTGATGATTTTCTTCTTCTTCCTCTCAAATGCATATTAACTATTAGGATAATTGCAGAAAAGGAAAATTGCCAATATATTTATAACTATTCGTGAAAATATATATTTTTATGTGTATTCGTGCGGCTTCTTTTCTTCTTGAGTGATGAAGAGCAAAAATGCAATAAGATAGTAGAGAAAATGGAGGGATTTTATGTGTAGGGAAGGTATATTCGATTACGATTAGATGAATAGTTTTGATAAATGTGTACGACTCGACTGCGACTCCGACACACCTAACGACTCACGAAAGGCTTCGTTTCTTATTCTTGCATTCATTTTCATTCTGTTCTGAGGTGGGGAGAGAGGATATACTCGTACATGATTTAGTGGGCTTTTTCTTTTGTCCAAAACCTCATGCAAAATGTTGTCCGTCCTGCATAAAAACGATGGTGAATATGTGTGTAAGTTGGTCAGTAGGTAAAATAGCGATTTTCCCTCCAATCCAAACACAACGATAGCATGAGCATAATAAAAAACATCCGATGAAACAAGTAATAAAAAATAATTTTCTTGGAAGAATAAGTATTATATGAGGTGATGTGCAGAGGTGAATTGAAGACGATGATATTAGTATTGTTTGGGGAAGGTCTTCTTGTTCTTGTTTACAGCTACAAAAATCTAATACTCATTTTGCATTTGATTTCATACGCTGCTTCTTTGGGAATGTCTTGTAGAAACTACCATAAAAAGTAGTTTTGCGTCTTTTCCAATACAATATGCACAGAAATGGAGAATGTTGTTGTCGTGTTGTGTGAGGTAACAGCTGGCCATGTGTCCAAGTAACTTGTCCATTTTTACCAGAGAAGAATGTAGGAGAGCCACAAAAAAGCTGGCTTGTTTGTGCATATTTTTTTCACTTGTTTGCATCGCTTTGAGCATTGTCTGTGACTCTTCTCTCCTTGAAAATGGAGAATATGAAAAAAGCTTGGTTGGTAGCATCCTGCAAACATACAATAGGCAAGACACATGTAATATCAACCAAACAAGTTTTCTCAGCACAACTTTTTTTCTTTTATGGCAAATATCATTTTTGCAACCAGCCTTAAGGCGCTTAGCAATTTAGTCTCCAAGCACAATTTTTTTTAGCTTTACAAGCATGTAATTGATATGGGACATCGA
>JAQFZW010000855.1:0-39850 GCA_034687055.1 Heteromurus nitidus | reverse complement strand
AGGATCTCGGCGGAGGACCGCACGAGCATATGAGGAGAGAACGTGAACAGGCTCACCTTTTGAGCCTGTATCTAACAGAATGTATTTGTTTACCAAGTCACCTTTTTTTCCTGGATAATATGCCATCATCAGAGTGGGGGAAAGGGAGTCAAACGAAGCAAATAAAATCACAGGGTGTATCATCAACTGTGAAATGGAGGTCATAAGGACTAGCGAGAGAGAGAACTACATACTTCGTTTTATCTCTCTTTTGTTTACCGCTCATGGCGATCATACGATTTCTCCAAACAATATTTGATTCATTTCGAAACGGACAGAGTGAAACGGGGAAAAAGTGTTCCATTGGAGCAGTCAGAGGGACACTATGCCCGCATTGTAAAACGACTCGTTTGTTTTGTTGAGTGTCATAGTTGAGATGAGTTGTTTTGCTGCTGGAGACTGGAGATAGGTATTTTTATCCAGAGGCAGGAGATGATATCTTGTTTTTCCATGTGTGCTGAGCTGAGAAGCTGAGAGATTTAATTGTATGCGTGATTTTAAAATTACTTCGAGTTTTATCGTCTGTTGAAAACTGTTTGTTGAGCATTGTTGAGTTTTCACGAGTGTTTTCTACAAAACTCCCTTTTTACTCCAGTGATGCGTGAAAACATGAGTACTTATACTAGTAAAGTACTCCAAACTGGAGGATATGATAGTCCAGTTCCATGCTACTTTAACTTGGCCCCACGGGGCCATTTAAGTCTTCAATAAGTCCTTCGCAGAGAGGCGCACGATGTTTGCCACTCATTCCCTAAAATATTATTATAATCCAGCAGCACTGATAAAATGTCACACAATTCCGAGTTTTCTTCTGGAGAAGAGGGAGGAAAAGTCCCCTTGTTATGGTTGAAGAGTGCCTTATTCAAGTGTGCTGTCTGGTATCCCACTTCCACCAAGTGGAAGTTTAATACCGTCTCAACAAAGGCAATTAGCAATGACAGTTACAAATGTAACTCATTAAAGCTTGTGACGAGCAATCATTTTTCTTTTGCACAAAGTTGCTCGCAGTACTCATCCTTTCATTCCTTTCTATAAAATGTTTCTTATAATGCATTATATTCCTTATCATTTTATTTTATTATTACGCTTTTATACATATTCCTTCAATTTTGCTCCCTTTTCAAAATGTGTACGTATTAGTTTGTAAATGCATAGGTGCACAGACGATGTATACATGTATACTATAGTGTTACTATTATACTTCGAGTTGAAGATAGCACAATGAATTGTGAAAGTCATATAGTCAGATTACTAATGAACGAACTAGGAGACATCACAAGATCATCGAAAACTGAAAATAACCATTTGGACTTGTTATTATGCGAAAGAATTAATCATTTAAATATTTTGCACTGTGTTCTTATATCAGTATTTATATATGTAACATATTACATGTATATCATGTACGTACGTACATATTTATGTGTATGTTCTTAAAAGGACTACACCCCATGCACATGCACACCAATCATGCCTCTTATCTACCTTACGTAAATATGTTGTCTGAGAAAATGTTCGAAATTGACTGTATAAATATATGTAAATATATTTTCATTGTGTGCATTTGGTTAAACCTTGCTGCTCTTGACAGCGAATTGAAGCTAGATGAGGTGACCTTCGCCTGTTCTCCAAGTACCTAGGATGAACGAGTTCTATTAAATAACACATTAGTTAGATAAATATTCAATATGCACAGTGCTTTTCGTTAGCCAGCAAATAATTGAGAGAAGTTAACCTTCGCGTTTGGCGAAGAAAGACATGCTCTTAGACACCAGCAGCTCCGAACTGACGACAGTGTGAAGGGAAATGACTTTCACCTTAACGTGTAACCTACTTAAACATGTACTTACGGTAAACTTTCATTCTAACTAAAGTGTATTAAGTCAGAGAATTAGGCTATATACCTGGAACCCATGCAATTCTTCCATAAAAATTCATTAAACCTGCCCGTCCGTTCTGTAATTAGTGCTTAGTATTTTTAGGGTCTTTCCATACGCGTAGGTGACATACGCGGATAGAGCAAGAAGATTGGAAGATCAATACTGGTCAACAGCATGGCTTGCGTATGTATGAATGATACCTACAAGCAACAACTGCGGAAAAGGAAATATATCATATGATTCCTATACCCTTCCAAAAATTGCCACACATGTTTAATCATTTATCAGTAAATGGCGAGGCCAGGTCTGTTAGGAAGGTGCGTGTGTACGAGTTGACTCTAGCGGCTATTCTTCGCCGTATTCTCAAGGAGAGTTTCGTGCACAATTTTGTGAATCACTCGCGTCAACCACTTCCCCATTAATATTTAATTTCATGGAAATTTTTACTCCATTTTGGGAAAGAGACATTTTGCGTATCAAAGTGTTCTCGTTATTATTCTCACGTATTATAACATTCGCTTGATATATCGCTCCAGTTCCAGTATTTTCAATGTCCTGTACCATGCTGTGAGACGAGGGACATGAGTACATAGCCATAGTTCCATACTCGTGGACACAACCGCAGACTGACTGAAAACTTAGTTTTAGTTGAATGAGAAAAAGTACGAAATGTTTTGGTGTGCTACATGTCCGCTTGTCAAGTGTGATGGGAACTGACTGCTCACGCAACTTTCACGTCCTTTCACCATATACACGCTCGACGCTCACTTGATGACAAAAATTACAGCAGGCAAAGGGAAGGACCGCGTCGCTTTTGCACACCCACACCCAGTATCAGTCATGTGTCACAATGGAGGCAAAATTAATGACCGCTGCTATTATAAAGTGTTGCGGGGTAAAATCGCCCAGTTATGTTAACAGTATACCGTGTCGTATTCTCGCTTCAAACATATTGTTCGCCAGTTGTCCACTGGAAGAACATATCTATATAAAGAGTTGCAGGAAACCAAAGTGTGCAATTATTTTTACAAAAACGCTTAGAGTTATTTTCCTTTGGTTTTTTGTTGGCCCACGTATATTCGTCTTACTGTACATGCCACCTGCAACGGACTCCACACATTAAAATTTCAACCGTTTCCAGACATTTGCCATCATTTAGTAAAGAGTAGAATTCTTTCGTCTATCAATCTTAAAGGAAGCATCAAAAAACCATTGTTTGGTTTCGGTAGGCGAACGTATATCCTTCTAGAAAACATTCTCCATTGGGCTTTCGGACGACCACGACGAATGCCTAGAGTTTATGCTTGGAGGCAGGTGTTAACATTTGAGGAGTCGAAGAGAAGGACAAAAAGATTGATAAACTACCTGCATTAAGCCTTTGGTGTTGGGTGCTCCATCACACGCCTATTTTAATGTACGAGATATTGCAAAACCAGATCGGATATAAGGAATCCTACTGCCACTCACAGTTCGCTGATTTTCGTCATGAATTATGAATATATATTAATAAATTACAGACAAAACGGAACATCTATCATTCGTTACAGGACATCCTGTTGAGTTCGTTGAATATATATGCCTAAAGCAGTGATACGCATTGGAGTATGCACAGGAGACAGCACAGATTTTTTTAAAGGTTGCAGTATCCATCTTGTAGTAACCGAATTTCAGTTGTACAGCAAACATACACAGGGCTCATGAATCGGTTTGGAATTGGCAGCAGAGAGCTGTGCAAATTCTTTCTCAAAGAATTTCACACTTGTAAGAAATGACATGTATTTTTCAGAGGAGGTATTTGCTGGATTTTGGTGTATTGCCACTTTGGTGAATATTTCTCTGAGAAGACATACCAGACAGTTATCTATTCGAACATTTCCTTTCATCAACGGGGTTGTAGAATATGTTCCTCCTCCGCTATGCTCTAGTTGAGAAAAAATGGCGCATTCATCATGCTGGTAAGAGGAGCAATCCTCACATAAACCTTCCACTACCTTTTCATTTTCGTTGCCCCGCTTTCTCATTAATAATATGATGTTGCCAACCACAATTAATTCCGAGTGAATAGCCTTAATCCTTTTTCATGTCCTGAGGTCAGGGTACCAAAAAAGTACCAAATAGCAACCCTTTGCTTCGACATCAACACTGCCGAAGGTACAACCACATGCATGCGTTTGCATTTGGAAGTTTGTGGGTGTTTCCTCATCCCACTCCGATATTGTCAAAAAATTATGTGAAGTCACCGTACTACGGAAAAAGGAAAATGAATTCTAGCCGAAAAAACGTCGCTCGCCCATGCATCGGATGTAGTATTAAACGACTATATTTATTTACTACGGAGCACCGCGGCAGGAGAAAAAAACCTTCTAGTTGATGGTGGTGTGTGGTGGTCTAGTCAGGAGCTCATCTTCTTCACGAACTTTCTACTTTTCCCGGAGACTCAGAAAAATTGTTTCAGTTTCCATGCTGCCTCCAACACTTTCCTCATGTGGAGCATATGTACACTGTTGTGCTAAGGTTGTGCTGACAAAGGAATACTTTGAGAGGAAAATGCTCTGTAGCTTATTTTTTGTTTCCTCATAGTAGGCATGTTAGTGGATGCGTGCATGTATACAACAAGTATATTGTTAGTTTTGAAGAGCATCTGGCTCTGGCTCGTTTTCTCTATATTAATTCCCATTCTGGATCTACAACTCTCTTAAAGTCATTTCATTCGGGGAATGTGTACTGTACGATGCATTTTGCGATCCCGACTGTGGCAATAGTATCAAGTGTTGTTGCTAGTCTTTGAAAGTTTCACCGAAAGCCTCTGTTTCCCTATAAATCATTTCTCGAAACGGACTAGCCTTCAAGCAATAATTATTGCCCGAAATAGAAAATGCACTACTGCCTCCATATGGTGCATATGATTGTGAATCAGAATTACGATTAATTATAATTTGTACATTTAAGGATGTGTACTGGGTCATTTTTAGGGCAAAGAGGTAACGATTGATATTTATCAAATAGCAAATTTTTCTTCAGCATTTTCAAGCGTGGATAAAAACAACACGAATTTTAAAATGTGAGTTTGCACAACTGTGTGATGTGTGTCGATACAAAAAAATTATTGAGAAAGTAAAAATCATAATTTTTATATGAGCACAAAATTGAGTATTTAAATATATTCCTCAATCAGGTGCAGAAGGAAAATTTTTGGTGAATGAATGTGTGTAGCAAGCAGATGATATCGATTAACAAATTTGGTTAAACGGGGATATTGTTAGACTTTTCATTTTGGCGATGTTAAACATTTCTCATATTTATTTATTTACATGATACAAGGCCGAATACTGCACGGACCCTTTTACAACAATGTATGGGTATGCTTCATCGGATTGCGTTGGAATGCTAAGCATTTCACGTATTTTCTGTTCGTCGATGCTTCCTTTATTGTTGTACGCGACTACGATACCCCTTGTTTATGCTAGCTTTATCAATCCCTTCTCTCGGTCTTCTGCACCACACATACTCATAATGTTGCAGTGAAAATGTGTAATTTCATTCATACATACATGACTGCTCGTGTGCGTTCTTTTGAAGGGATGGAAAAAGGAACTCGTAAAGATCACTTTCTCCATTGTAAGATGGAAAATATAGGGCATGCTTGTGGAAACGAGCGAGGATTTGAGAGATGTGTTCTTGGCTTTGGATTGGCATTACTTTCCCTGCTTTCTCTTGTGTTGTTTTGACATTACGTTACAAAACCAAGGACTTATACTTGCTACAGCTCGGGAAGCATATTGGCCACGGCGCATTATTTCTAGTACTCATGTATTAAAAAGAATATTTCTCACATAGTTCATATATGTTTTTTATAAGTTTTTATAGTACACATTTATTCACCATACAATTTTTGATTTAATTTTTGAAAGGCACTCGCCGAGACTACTACTATCCGTATTTGTGGAACATCAATAGAATTTTCGATAGATACACAATGTTTTTGGACTCTCACGCTTTCGTTATGAAAGATAATATAAAACACACGAATACGATACAAAAATATGATCTGAACGTAAGGAAATATTATACATTATCGTAACGAAATGGCCACGAATTTTCTAACTTTCTCCAGTGAAAAATATGATACGCTAGATATTCTTCGATAGGGTAAAGGTAGATCCTTTCCATTGTCGATGTATTATTTTGCCATAAAGACATTATCACAATGCCCTTACTTATTATCAAATTTCTATTGAGGTTGTGGGTTGTACACTACCTTTCCCTTTGTCGCGAAATGTAGGGGAGAAAATCAGTTTATTTTAGTGTATATTTCATTATTATTTTTTGTCTATGAACGGTGGCTTCTTCGGCAGAGATACAGTCTTCCTTGGCTTTATCGCCAAGAAACTTAAAAAGTTTCAATGTACAACTATCCGAGGAAAATTACGATTACGGCCTATCGCGTAAAAGGGAAAGAATGGATCCTGAGAGCGAGCGAGCTCTAATACCTTGTTGTAAAGTAAACTATACAATAGCACACACATAATATTTAAAATGTAGAATATATTAGTGGAGAAAGATATCTTTGTTGAATGTATGCATATACCTACACTACCCGACAGAGTTTATACTCATCCTTTGCCTTTTCTTGGTGTAGCACGTCGAGCTAGAGAATCACTTCATTTTAAAAGAAAAGGCATAAAAGCCAGTTGAATCCCCTTTCCTCTCCTCCACATATACCGGATTGTCTGAATTCATAAAACCGGAAAAAAGTAGAAAGGGGAAATAAAAGGGATATTCATTAAGTGTTCAAAGTATATAAATAAGTGATACTTGATTATAGCGAAGTCATTTCATATGCTTAAGTGTACGGACATATACACTCGTCCACCTATAAAAAATATGTGCGTGCTTCATCCATGCAATATGCAATAGTGAAAGTGAAGCTTTTTTGGAAGTAGGAATACTACTACAAGCTTAATTTAGATCGTGTTCTCTGCATTCTTGTGTAGAACAGTGGGGAGAATGCAAGTATGTATAACTTTCAAATAATGAAATGGCATATCACTGGCAATTCTCGTGGCAGCAACACTGGTAAACAAAAATATTCAAGTACAGGAAAAGGAGGAATCAGAGAGAGACAATTTTTGTCTACGTACTTACGCCATTTTTGTGTGTGATGATACTTGCATATGAAGAATATTCTTTATATGTGTTTATATGCCGTAAGCTAGTGTGTGCGCGATTGACTGTATACGTATCTCTCTCTCTGTAGGTATACATACATATATTGGCGGGGAATTGCATTACACTTTCTCCCTTTTTAAGCCCTCTGCTTTCTCCCTCGCAGTATCCATATCGATCTTGTGAGAATCTGTGAAACCACAACGTCAGTTCTTTGTGTTTGAGCCAGTACAAGGGCTGGCCTTTCTCTCTGCCGTTCCATTGCTTTCTGCCGCTGCTGCCTCTTTATATTAAAGTGTTGTGAGCCTCGGCGTCCCAACATTCAGCATTATATAAGTACACACACACACCAGCGCAAATTTAATGCTACGTTGTTCCCGTTCCCATGTTGAAAGTATCTCGATTCTCGTGGCACTGGGGATGGCGGTTTGTGCAACTGATTCCCTTCTACTCTACTGACTTCCTTCCTTAAGCGTATGCAGCAGTGTCATGTGTAATATTACTAATATCATATATTATGTAACGCTAGTCAATTGTACGGAATATCACGATTTTTGCCCTATTCTCGATATTACATACAAAACTGTGCACATTGCGTTGCGTGAGTAGCGTCGCATCCTTTGCTCATGTTATGATTCCTTGTATTTCAACAACAATATCGAACTGATTAAACCAACTCATATTCTCAACTCCGCCCCTGTTTAATGCTGGATTTCATTATCGGGCGCATAATTTGGAATTAAGACCTTTTGTTGGGCATCTTAGCTTTCAAGCACCTTGTCAAATCCAGTGAACATCCGTACCAGGAAAGATATTTGCTGATGACAAGGCTAGTTTTGACGTCATTTATAATAATTATTAATATATATGGAGCACCCGCATAGAATTACAGAGGTGAAATGTTCTGATTCTGATTCTTCAACTGTTGACTTTTTAAAAGTATTCCCATAATTGATTTATGTAGGAATCCACCAATGACTATTGCATGCATGCGCAACAAAATGATTATTTTTCTATTTTCTAAAGGATGAAATATTTTTTGGTCATAAATTGTGAATCTTAATTGCTACCGTTAATACAGTACGGTTTGTACAGTTCTTCATCAATTTACAAATATACGCACGGCCTTTCGCTACACATTAAATCCACGCATAGGGAAGTACAAAATATGCCAAAAAATATTATAATTTGTCGCTTACATAACGCCGTCTGTGTTCTGTCTTATGCAAGTAAGTACTTCGAGACAAGAGACATCTCAAGTTTCCACAAGCGTAAGGTGACTATTGCATGTCAGTGGTTTCGTTTCACATGTATGACAGTGAAAGTAAGAAGGAAAATGTGCTAGAATAAGCCCCCTTCGGCTATTACTGCTTCCATGATGTTACTACGCAGTCCAGTAATCTTGCAGGACATCTTTCCCATTTCATACTGGAGCACTAGTGTGAAGCACTATTCGATATATTTACTGCAGTGTCACTTGAAGACCCCACATTAATGATGGTCGGCAGTTTCTTGTGTAGAGCTAAAAGGAGTAGCTGGAAACGGAGAGAGCTTTCTCAGTTAATCTTCTTCAAGGGGTCTCTTTTAGTGAAAGTAGAAAAAAGTGTCACGTCGATGCTACATGTATTATACACACATACATATACTCTCTTTTAGCGAGGAGGAACGCTCTCACTCCGACCCTGTAAACTCTTAAGTCATAGTTCGACTAGCTTGTACGAAAGCCGCCTCAAACCTACTCCACCGCTGTTACCCACCTATCAAGCTACTTCTGTCTCTTAAGGTGGATCAAATCTTTCCAACAAACTTTATTCTTTATGAAGCATATATACACAGCCGAGTTTCTGAAGGGAGTTTAAACAAAAGCGGAATCAATGCAAAGGCATACTCAATCAAAATCACGTCCTTTCACTGACGCAACATGGGCATATATACACGCACGCTGCCTTGGATTTCATCCGGCTCCAGTTACCTTACTCGCTTACGAACATAGACAGTACTTTTACATTTAATGAGAAGGCACCATTGTGCGCCATTTCATTCATCTACGTTTCAGGTTAGACTTACTCAGTAACCCTTTGTCTTTGTGTTCTGTAATATACTAATTACGATTGCCTTTTGGTATACCTTCGTCGGTGGGCATCTGGTTACACCATTATTCAGATGCCAAGCAAGAATGTTTCATGCGTTTTGGATACTTTAAAATGTGTACCGCTTTTCAATGTAATGCTTTCCTGTTCACAAAATTATTTTGCTGAATTGCTGAAGCATGAAAACTGATTGAAAGCCATTCTCTAGCGAAGTGTTTTCGTAGTTAAATAATTAATAAATCGCTGCAGTACACAGCTTCAACTATATTATGTCCGGTCCGGCCACATATTTACATTTTCCGTCCTTTGGTTTTCCTAATTTTGTAAATTATATCCTGATAAAGAAATGGAAAGTAATTTGTGAAAACTTATTTGTTTTAATTGTATTTATTGCAGGGAGTTGGACTGAGCGGTCGTAAACGGTTCTCTAGAGAATCATTTTCTGCCTCGGCGCAAACCAACACTGGAGGGCCGACCAATGGAAATAACATTGGCTCACAATTTCCTCAAGCTTGTGTTTCCGAATTAGATGTCTCTTCGAAACGGCCTCGTGATAAGAGAAAAGAGATCCGGTCCAAACTGAAATTAGACAAGTGGGAGTCGTCCACAGTCAGCTCGGAAAAGACGGGCTGCCGTTGGACTTTTGTATTTGACCCTGCGGGTCGACTTTGTTACTATTGGTCCATGGTTGTGTCCCTTGCCTTTTTATACAACTTTTGGGTTCTCATCTACCGTTTTGCATTCCAGGTATGCTCATTCTCTAATTTCTCTGTTTTGAGATGCATTCAAATTCAGGGTAATTATATTTCGCTAATGTTCGCATTCTAACCTTCATTGATAAATGGAATGACGGACTGGGTTACTCGTTGCTCCATGAAAACTGGACTGTTGCATTGATTTCATATAATCAGTTCTAATTAATCATAAATCTAGTGTGCCCCGACATAATCAGCCTGACAGGCGTAAAAGGCGCATCTTGGAATACGTGCAGCATCTCTGCTTGTTGTACCAATTCAGCTTATATGCCAAAGTATTATTTTGCTGAACTGTTATATCGCGGCCAACATAGACCGAATAAATTACTCGTCATAGCCTTGGAGCTGCTAACATGATTAAACTGCAAATTGAAACAACTAAATGCATCCTGTGGTTTTACTAGAAAGACTCTATATTATGCATCACATGAATTCATGGATTGTGTATACGTTAATGGAGAACGTTCATGAGCGTGACAAACCTTGGAAAATTGTTGGTATTTCGAAGCAAAACCATCTATCTTTTGATTTAATGTTAAAGCGAAAAGTTGTATGTTATGTGTATAAAGTAAATGCTAGCTCATACATACAGGATGCACATACGAAATTACATTTTATACAGGCAGTAACAAATGCACTTGACTTTAACGAGATAAGAAACATGGACACTTTGTACGAAGCAGAAAAGCAAGTATAAACAGAGCGTAGGAAAGCGAGAGAGAAACCTTCAATTCCCAAAAGCAACAGTTTGTTATTTCGTCGTGTGAAAGTACACACACAGGTAGATTGCGTAATTTAATCTTTTAGGGGGTAGACCAACCTCAAACGACTGCTGTAAATTGATTTATAGAGTCTCTTGTTCATCCTGTTCCCTTTACTGTTGTTTCATCATGTTCAAGTGTTATGTGGCCTAATTTCATCTTACCACAAGGTACATAACTCCTATGCCTTCATGTCAACCTGAAAGTTATTTTATATAACCAATCTACTATTGGTACACATATATGGTTTTAGAACGTGTCTAGTATATTGTACTTTCACCACAGAGTCGTGATATAAATGAAGGAATTTACTGGCTGAAGCTTTGGCGGAATATCCATTTTTCTAACGTCTTCCGAGTTTTCGTTTGCGTAAGGACATTACGAACATGTCTGTGCAATAGTTGATACGGATGTCGATAAAATAACAACTTGTTAGCGCATTTCGCTCATGTTTCGGTACTTGTAGGCTTGCATAACCTACTTAGCTATACACATGCTCCTGCTGTCATGTGGAACTGTGACAGCACGTCAGGTTGCTGGTGTTTGTCAGGACATTAGAATAATGTTGTGTTATACTTTTCGAGCAAGATTGACAATGACACTAGTTCATTCCATATTCCATAACGTTTTCAATTTTCGCCTGACAAGGAAAAAATGAAATAGTAGATCTATGCAATGTAATGTAAAGTAAAACACACAATGGAAAAAGTGTAATAATAAAACGAGTGTCTTATTCATTTGGTTTTTTACAGGAAATTAGATCTGAAACAATTGTACTGTGGTTTTGCCTGGACTATATCGCCGACTTTTTGTACCTGCTCGACATAGGGGTTCATTTTCGAACGGGCTACCTGGAGGATGGTGTTCTTCAGACGGACTCAACAAAACTCCGTCATCACTACATGAACTCAACAACATTCTACATAGACTGTTTATGTCTCCTTCCTTTAGACTTTCTGTACTTGTCCATTGGTTTTAATTCCATCCTACGGTGCTTCCGACTCGTCAAAATCTATCGATTTTGGGCCTTCATGGATCGCACAGAAAGACATACCAATTATCCTAATCTCTTCAGGTAAGATGAGCAAGTGTGTGTGTGGGTGGGTGGAGGGGTGATTGAAAGGAATGTTGACGTAGGACGTGGGTGCTCTCGAATAAAATATTTTTTGATTATGTTTTCACACCAATATTTTGTTAACGATTGCTCTAATGCGGGGGTGTGTATGTGCATTTTTTAAATAAAATTCCAGATCAATAAGCTTAGTGCACTACCTTTTCGTGATTTATCACTGGAATGCTTGCCTATTTCACATAATCCAGAAGAACGACGGGTTTGGGAGTCGTGACTGGGTGTACCCAGCAAGTAAGCGAATTGAGGCAGGAGGAGATAAGGAGTCTGTTGATGTGCTTATGATGTACCTGGAGAGCTTCTACTGGTCAACCCTTACCTTTTCGTTGGTGGGTGATTTGCCCAGACCTAGAAACAAGGCAGAGTTCATTTATGTGATTTTTCAACTTCTTTCGGGCCTTCTCCTCTTTGCCACGGTGCTCGGCCATGTTGCAAACATTGTGACAAATGTCTCAGCTGCTCGCAAGGAATTCCAAGGTAAGTAACTAGTTACGTCATTATTTACAGAAAAGAAAGGAACTTTTTTTTCTACATTCAGCTCTCAGCTCACTTCCTTCGTCTGCTGTGAAACTCTCGTCACACAAACTTATTGCAGTAATACGTTTCTCCTGTCTCCAGACAGAAATCTTTAGGATTTTCTTGTGTAAACGTAAAGTGTGAAGAGGGGGAATATAAGTTTACGAAGAGAACAGACGAACATTTGTCTTAACTTTCCCCCTGAACTGTTGTGTCTCGGGAGTTCATATTTCCATATGAAATGTACATTTATATAAACATGTACGTACATATGTGCAATTTGTTTGCTGAACTCGTTTGTATACTGTGTCGGTACTCTGGACGGTACACAAAATGACGCATTTGTTTCCACCAACCTTTTAACAAAAGATGTCTTTATAAGTTGGTGAAACACCCTTGGTCCTAGTCAAATTCATCACTATTTACGATACTTCAGTTGCGGGACAGACCGTAATTCTTAAGCTGCTTTAATTTTTGTTCCATTCGCATTCTCCACACGTTGGAGCGACGCAGCATGAAATGAACACTTTTAAAGCTGGAATATTCATGCGAAATTCAACATTTGTTCCATATACAGCACGAGCACGTGAAGCCATAATATAAATATTATACTAGTGTAGCCGATGATATTTTAGCGTAATACTGACTCATTTTATATCGATTATTACAGAAATGATTTGATCTTCTTTCAAAGTAAAAAGCTATCATTTCGTTTATTGAGGCAGGAGGCAGGAAATTTTGAGAATCACTTCAAAATGTTCTGTCAGATTTCAAAATAAAAACTCCTGGGTGCTATTCAGAAGTTCATTGTTCATGTACGTAAAACGATGTTGGCGTTGTCGTTGGCGTTGGCATATTGTCACGCAGTTTTGGCACGTTGACTATTGCTCCAAAACATTGCAGCAGAACACCTATTCCTTTTGTGACAAAAAAGCTTGAACATAGTTCGGATATGAGCAGTTTCTTTTGACGAAAAATAAAGGGAGATTGAGCGATTAATCAAGTTTTCATATAAATCGTATGCAATGAAAATTCGATAGAAAGATTTCACCGTGTGCTTTTAGTTACAAAAACATTAGTCTGAAAGAGCTGTTTCACTGATTATTTTTGCATTGAAAGTGTAATTGACAGCTTCCCTGCGTACAAACAAATATATTAAACATATAAATATGCTTTTATATATATAGCTTTTGTACGCTGTTTGATGATTAGACATTTCGTTTCATTCGGTCTATAATGTCCTGCGGATACAAGAGTTCTTATTTATTTAAAAGTGAGCAAATCGTAGTTCTCTCGACTCCCTTTGTTAGTGGCAGGTGGTCTCTCCGTCGATGAGAGAATGCGTGTTGACTACAACAGGCCTACGTAAAATTCCTTTTAATGATCATAATGCAGAAAGAATTGAGGAATGGAATAATAATAGTCCTTTGTGGTTGTGTTCCGCTATGCTCGTGGTTTACAGTCCGGGCGCTTGTGAGAAGCAATTACAGACTGGTGACTGGAGAAAGCAAGCCACCGTCGTTTTAGGGCTCGTCTTTGGGCGCGCTGCATCGCAATAGCAATAGCGTGTTGACGTTTATTTCAACTGTTTGTTGTCGAAACGAATTTCTCCATACATACACTCTCTATCATTCATTCAACTTTTCCCTTGACGCTTATACCAATTATAACTGTATTTCCGTCTAATGCCAACTCATCATGTAAATATTCAGTATCGAATTTTGCATACGCGCCATACTCATCGACTTTCTCTTTTATATTCTGCTTGTCAAGCTTATTCGTTTGCAGATTTATTCGCATTTCAGCAGTGTGTGTTCCCCCGTCCTTTCATCATTTCTGGGATTCGGTGGAAATGTTTGTGTCAAGTTTACTTTGTGCGATAGAAAGTTTTATGCTTTGACTTTGCCTGTCTGATGAAGCCTGACAAGTTTGTAGGTATACAAAGTTTTGAGTTTGCTGTGCTCCTAGTCCATTGTGAATACACATTTCTTTCTTTGCATTCATGCTCCACTGAATTCGGAGATTTCATATAATATTCCAAATGGATATAAAGCAGACTCCAGACAGAGTATATATACATTTGGGCATGCTATCCATCTTGTTTTATTTTCAGCTTCAGCTTAATTTTGTATTATCGAGAAAGGATTATGGAAAATGCTATATATGATTTATTGTGTTAGACAGTTCCTTAACTTTTAATCGTTAGTTTGGCTTGGTTTATCAGTCTTAATGATAATCAAAACATCAAACGGTATTAAATAATTCCGGATGGGATTATTATTTAAAATGACTATTCTCGTAATACACATGCTAAAATTGCTTTGTATAGTCGAAGTAGAAACATTAACAGCAAATTCGACAGTTTCGTTGAGATTCATGATAAACGATATCAATTAGCTTTATATTTTACAACACATCAACCCACACTAATGTCCACGTCATAATGAATTGACTCAATCAACATTTTAACTGAAGTCTGCTCGATATTTGATAAAATAACAGGTTTCAGTTTATTCTGAAATAAATGCGAATTTTGCCGAATCGCGCATCATTAGACGCGTTTACACGCGTGGAGATATTAAGTATACTGCGTTGGTATGTATTGGTTGGTTGTAAGTTGGAGCTTGGAATGAGAGGATCTTATATTAAAATTCTCGTACTAATTATTTCATCGTGGGTAGGTCACAGAGAACTTTAGCACTCTTCAAAATTTACAAAATGTGCTCAACAGAAAGTAGTGCACGTTACGAGCGCAGACTTATGAACATGTATGCACTGTGCACAGTGCACACAAGAATGCTTGAAGTTTTCAAATGTATTATTCCTTTCATACGTTAGGTTCATTTTGAGTAGTACACCACACATTACCCAAGGTGTTTGAGAAATGTGTGTACGTAACGCTCAAAAGGTAAAAGTGCAGGATACGTTGAGCGCAGTTCAATACAATGAATTATAAGATACTGGGTTGGAAAGCAGATGCGCTTTCATTAATTCAGGAAGGAAAAGGGGTGAAATTTTCCCACGTTTCTTCTTATCCCGTCCCTCTGTCTTCGGCGACTAATGTACTTCCTTTTGAAGCACGCATGGAAAATATGAGGCTTCGTTACAACGGATTGTTGCTACATGCATGCATACTACCTATATTGCTCTCGGGCGCAAGAGAATTGGAAGGAAGTTCTGTATGGACACGCAGCTCAATTTCTTTTATCTCTGATTCTTCTGTACAGACAGAGTGTATATAGCAGTAATGTGTTCGTTGAAGGAAAAGTACTTTCCAACATTTTACATGAGAAAACACCTTTTCCCTCACAATTTAGTTGAAACACTTGGAGTGGTGTGGTAGTGTGCTCACTCAACTCATCTCGCAAAAGACACATTAGCTTTAGTGAATAAATGTAGACATAAGAAAGTGGAGAAGTATGAAGAGAGAGAGAGAGAGAGAAGAAAATTGTTCCTTGTGAAAATTTCCTTTTGGCACGAACATAATATCTATAAATTATTTGTCATGTGTACTCACCAACTCTTCATGCTTTTACAACATGCAAAAACAAGTTCCCCCTCCTTCCTTCTCCGTTTTCCATTTCTTATTTCATTACTTCTCTAATGCTCAGCTTAATGTACTCCAGAAGATAGGTTGGAGAGCTGGAAAAAACACCTTGTCTTCCCTCCCCTCCGTTCTAAATTACAGCTCTGTTTGTTGCGGAAGTTTAAAACTGTGCAAGTATGCTCGAGTTGTAACTTTGTATTTTTGTGGAACTTGCCAATTACTTTCTCTACGTTTTTATGCATCTTTTAGCACACATAATATGCTTTTTTGGAGTTCGAATTGATGTTTCTCTGTTTTTCTCGTGGCACGTGCGTGGGCAGTTAGCTTCCTTCTTAACAATATCCAGTTCTGAAAATATTACAGATTTGAAATGATAATGCAAAAAAAAAACAAGTTGATGCCGTCCTGAACTCGAGAATAGTGAATTACAAGAAGAGCTGCATGAACATGAAACGCATACGTGGAACTTGTTTTTGTGACCTGTGTACTGAATCTATATTGAATCAAGTCGTTGAAACGGTTAAGATGCGTGTCAAACCTATCCAATTTCCTTTCCTAACGATAAAACAGTTCAATGCGCCATTTTTTCGTAGTATTAAATCCACAAATATCCAGGAATACTTTTAGTTGTGACCCTTTGTCCGTTTGTAGTCTCATACATGTAGTATAACAATGTCGTTTCCAAAAAATGATAGGCACGACCAGAAACATCTATGGTGTCCTTATTTCTATTTCCAGTGACTTGCGACGTATTTGTTCCGAAGTTGTTCCAAAATGTCACAATAGAAAGTTCTTGATTTCATAGGACGGAGTGGCAGAAGTAATGACGTCTGACTCAATCAAAATCCCTGAAGTGAAGTTAGTATGTAGTTTTGTTTTTATTATTTTTTCAGGACAAAAACCGAAAAGCCTAAGTAATACGGTTTAATTCAATACAACTTGTACAAATTACGGATGAAAAGTGTATGAAATTGCATGATTGTACATAGCACAAAGTAAAATGGTACACAGAGTGTTCACTTCACTTCAATGCTCGATGATGAGAGAAAGTATGATTCACTCTTTTGTCTGTTCTGTGCTACCCTTACATAACTAACGAGCAAACGCAATAGCAAATTTAACTCAATTTGCTTCCATTCCAACGTGTCCATAATCAATGCAGCACAATGTAACTTTGTATCAGCCGACAGATTCGTTCTGTAACTTTCATGAACGAGTCGTAGTACAAGTACAACTAACTCTTTTAGTTTCTCTGACAGAATAGACTTCTTGTACAAAAAAGTGACATGTTTGTTTACAGTCCGACTTTTTTCAAAAAAAAATCCCCGATTCATGAGAGAAGGAAAAAAGAAAATCCTTTTCACATCCTTATACAAATGTGACCTAGTCTATTTTTACATTTTTATGAAGCCTAGCCATGAGCAGTTTTGAGTGTGCTCCGTCTATTTTTGGACTTAAAAAGTAGAAAAAGTGTGTGTGTGATTCCTTCTTCACAATACTGCTACTTTTGCTACCCTTTTGAAAATATGATGCAGTTAGCCATTTTTTCCATTTCACAAAGTCTTATTCATCTCCTTCAACCATGTCTATATAATATAAAAGTCTACAAAAATACTTGGCTCCTTTTATCACAAGCTTCGTGTGACTCTATTCTTCATAGATGCTATATGTATTCGGGAACTTTTTTGTGTTCCAAGTGACTGGGTGGCTTTACCAATGTTTACATTTTAGATCTAGGGAAAATAAAACGAACAAAGTGGAGGAAAGCCATTCTCATTCCTGAAAAGCGAGTAGTTAACACCACCCAGTTTGGAATATAATGTATTTATTGAACTAGCGTGAGTTTTTACATGAGAAACGCAACAATTATTCGTGAAAGCTGATGCCAAATTTTTTTTTTGGAGAAACGCTGGTGGAACGCTAGATGAAAGTTGAGTGAAATATCTCTGGATACTATCTAACTAACTGCCTTTACTGAGAGTGAGACAAAAGAGAAAGAGAGAGAGAGAGCTGGCGAGAAAAGTGTAAGCAAGAGATAGGAAGACATACACGTGTACTCTCTTTGCATGCGGTTTGCTCGTTGCGTTGTTTGCGATACAATGCACTAGATACTTGGGAAAGTCGAACTCCCTCACAGATTTCCCTGTTTGCGTCTTTTCCGAGAAAGTGGGACAGTGCAGTCGTTTAGTGCCACAGTTTTTTGCTCATATGTATTTCTCCTCATGTTTGCTTCTTCTTGGTCTCTACTCTGAAAGCTTATGGTATTCCACAACACACTACAGTGGCTACGCATCATCATAAAAGAAAGTTCATGACTTTCCCTTGTTTGACAAGGAATGTATATCTATTTTCATAATAATAACACACAATATCAAAAACTTGTGTTATGAGCTGAAAGCATCGTTGATGCAAACACTTTCATGGGGAAAGGACTTAAAATTGAGCGTATTCCACGAGCTTTTCCTCTTCATAAAAAATCCTCTAGGAGAGTAGTGACTTCCTTGAGGCATTTACTTTGTAAAAATTGGATGGTTGTGAGGAGGCAGCACAACACTCGGATTGAATATGAATTTTTTGTCCTTGTCGTCACTCGTGGATGTTGGATGCTTGTAGTGTCAATCTCTTATTCTGACCTCTTTTGATAGTCAGTTTTTTCTTCTTCAAAGAAAGTAATCAAAGGGTAGTTGGGTGACATGTGGCTATTTGCTAAATATCACTTGAACAAGCACAATTTCAATTTTTATTAAATGAATTGTTTTTTGAACAAATTCGTGAGAAATGATGACAAGATTCAAATACGTCACAGTCAGTCACAGAGCTGTAGACATGCATGTATTATAATATCATCCTGAAACTTTTTTTCTTGTTGCGAAGCTGTCAGCCATCCTTGGAAATCAGTTTATGCTATATCCCTAAATATTCACATGAATCTCAATCCTCAATCCAAAAATACCCCATTCAAGCCTCGCAAACTTTTCGCCGGTAGGTACCTATCGCAATACTCTGCTAATGTTATGATCTATATTGAGTTTTCTCTCCTCATTCAACGAGGCCACACCACCATGCTGGATACTAAGAAACGAATTTTGATTGGAAGAGCAGTACCTTATAAAAAGGAGCCATGTTGTATGCGTCACATTTAAGAGCAAGGTCTATGTATCTTACTCCAGATAAAGCCTCGAATTTATTGACCCTTTGTAGAGAGAGAGTAAGCATTTGGACGCGTTATTTTTAGAACGGGAATCTGCAACTTTGTTCTATATTTGGAATTGAGCAATTTTTTGCTATATATATTTCTTCCTTCCTTTCTCCCTTAAAAGCCATTTTATGTAGTCTATATATTGTAAGCTTTTATGCACATGTGCATATCTATGTCACTTCACTTGCGTATCTACTCTCTATTTACCTTATGCCTACGTATATATAGCGTTTGATAACGTGCCATAAATAGACTTTGGGAAGTGTCTGTGCACACACACACACACATTGCTCTTAGAATGCCCCTGTTGTGTCTTCCCAGTGTCCCACTTTCACCAGTTTGCATGACCATGGTACATGCTACCTACTTGTTGGTCGTTCCATTTACCAAGTAATCGTGGCGTTAGCTTTATAAGCACGTTTGAATGAATGGTCGTCCAGAGAGCAGAGTGCACATTGAATCATCAACAACCACATCGCACTTTCATCAGTTTCCTTGTTGTTCATGTTCGAAATGATTTACTTTTTTCGAAGTAAGGATTAATGTCGTATTTTTAAACATTGGCATGTGATGAATGAGTGATATGCGTGTGCAGGATGTATATTTCGTAATAGTATGCCACTACAAAGGGATGCGAGTGTGACCGCGATTTCACTTGAGAGTGAATATAGGGTATGAGGTGCCTAGTCGGTCATAAAATAAGTAACGATCAAATGAAAATGATAGAAACGATGTAGGCTACAATGTTGATGCTTTTCATGATCCCGTGCCTAATTAAAAGTCCGTCATCCTTCCAAGCAGGGTCGGTGTGCTGGAGAACTAACTCGTCTGCGTTTATAATCCGACTTTTTTAATGTTTGTATGCATGTTCACGAGTTGTGTAATGAGTCACAGCGGATAGAACTTTCTATAAATATTACTACTACGCTAGAGTAAATATGGGTACGTATAGTTCGTACTTTTTGTGTCACAAGGATATATTGAACAATAAAGGTGCAGCAGGGCACCCAGTTTCATGACTGACTAGGTATGTGATGACACTGATATGCTGAATGACGCAGAACCACAAAAACATAAATTCATGAATGCGGATCATTTTCATGAATTCTCTGGCGGAGCACGACGGACCATCCTATTTCAGCCTGTAGCAAAACTGTCATACAAATATCATCGTGCTCGTAAACCTGTAGAAAAACGTGTGCTCTCACGAAGCAACACCCACCGTTATACTCTCTTCCGGAAAGCTGAGAATAAAATGCTAATTAAACATGACTCAGACAAGGATTGTTTTGGGTCACGAGATGATGTGTGTGGTGCATGCATCCCACTTCCCCACACTAAGAACGGTCGTTAAATGAACATTTACCGTCTGCGAAAAGGGAGCTCTCGATGCTACTAGCCCTGAGGAAACAACATCGTAATAAATGGCATGTGTCCATAAGAAGTTTTGCATATGGGGAAAGCGCTGTAAAGGAAAGGCCCATAAAAGCAAAACTGACGGGACATTTCCGCAAGGCTCGCCATATATTCTCAAACAGAAAGACCGCCTAGCCAACTTTGTAGCTATTATTTATTTATTTTACGTGGTTAACGTACAAATTCAAAATTTAATCCTACAATAAGAGCAGTGCATATCTTTAAAACATCTAGACTTATTACATGTAGCCGCAGTCACAACTCGCGTAGATGAGACTTCAAAATGAGAAGAAAAGTTATGTAGGTGTCCAATACAATTTATGTACGTAGGTGTTGGATGGTGGATTTGGATTTCCTCAGTGTGGAACATGATATTTAAAACTCGTCGAAAGGTTAATATAGAGATTAGATCATGTGAAATTGAAGTGTGAATCTGTTCAGAGAAGGGCAATGTAATAATGCTGGATGGATGTAATGTTGACGACCACATCGCAATCATACAATCGTGTTAGGTGCAAAATATATTACACATATATCCGTACCAAAATGGAGGCAATGTTGTCAGAACAGAACTCGACCTACTGAATGGATCGAGTTTCGAAATCTGATCCGGTATTATGTACAGCATCGGCACTTATTGTGCGAGTGCGAATGTTATTCTCACGATTGGGCCACATCACACAACACACTCACAAAAACTTGGATAACTCCACATTTCACATTTTCCGTTACGTTGTGTTTTGCAATAATATTAAAAGTAGAATCCGTAAACTTGTTCGTTACGGTTTTAGTGCCGGTGTCGGTGTGCGCGTCATCATGCAAGCGCATTTTTGTAGGAAAAGAATGGCATGAGAAACTTCCAAACACTCTATAGCAAGTGCTGCTGCTGCTGCTACCATTCGCATTCTATAGTCAACAGCTATTTCACACATTCCACTTCCCGTTGCATAAACGGTTGGTGGTAAACCAATTAAAATGAAACGACTTGCTATGCGCTATCGTTTTCGATTAAAATGATGAACGAAGTGAGCTGATGGCTTGGAACGAGTTGCGGTGGTAGGGTTTGATTGAAAGGAATGAATAATAAATATTGCGGGATTCGTGGTTTTGTCTGTACGCAGCCAAATTGGATGGAGTGAAAACGTACATGCGGATGAGACGTGTGCCGGGATATCTCCAAGTTAAAGTAATCAAATGGTTTGATTATCTTTGGCTTACTCAAAAGTGTTCGGATGAGGATAAAGCTGTTGGCTGCCTTCCTGGTAAGTTCAATCTTTGTTTTTATAGCCTTCACATTCGAGCACATGAAATTTTTATTCTCTAGGTTAAGGTTTTGTCTATGCAATTTCTTCACTGTGCACGAATTCATGCACAGAAGAAATTTTAAGTGGACCCGAAAGGAAATCTTCGAGTGAGAGGCTCACAACAGGTTTCTTGTTTTTTTACCTATTAACAGATAAACTCAAGGCGGAAATAGCGATAAACGTTCATTTGGATACATTAAGGAGGGTAGAAATTTTTCAAAATACGGAAGCTGGTTTTCTGTGTGAACTGGTGCTTCGCCTTCGACCTGTTTTGTTTTCTCCTGGGGACTATATATGCCGCAAAGGTGAGTTCTCAAAACATTTTTTTAAATATTTTTTAGATCTTATGTTGTTACATCATTTTATATTACTTGCACTCTGAAATGTGTTGATATTCAATACGTACACAACTTCAGTAGCATAACCGAGAGCTGTGACGAATATTTGCTCATAAATTGTAATATGTGTCAAACCTCTTTCTGATTACAGGGGAAGTTGGGAAGGAGATGTACATCGTGAACCGAGGGCGGCTCCAAGTTGTTGCCGACGACGGAAAAACGGTATTAGCTACTCTGAAACCTGGCTCATATTTCGGCGAGATTTCCATACTCAACATGGGTACGGCAGGTGAGCCAAAGTGTAAGAGAATGGACTTATTCATACTAATCTCTCTAGCTGTGTCTTCTCCCCTTTTCTCTGTCTTGCCCTTCTCACTTTTTACATGTACCCCTTCTCCTTCACCGTTTCAATTTCAACCGACATCGTGTTATATCGCTGTTTGGCTGAGCTGAGCTTTCCCCCTTTTCTTGATAAGTATTTGCCTACATTTTAAATGTTTGAAAATATTTTTCGTATCCCAATATACTTCCCTGATATTTATCCTATCCTTGATATACCACTTGGAAAACTACGGCGAAATCATGCTTCATGCTCGTGATAAATTATATGGAATGGCCCAGGGTAAGTACACAATTTGAAGAAGTTTTTTTTCAAGTGGGTGAAACCAATTTAAGAGTTTAATAAGTGTGAACTCTAGCTGTCGTCGGGATGAAAGTTGTCAAGCACAGATTCTGTTACATGACCGGAAAGAAAAGTTAATACTACGTAATAATGCACCTATCTATACGATCAATATAGCATGATTATGATCAAGTGCATAAGTCTGTGTCGGGAAGGTGCATCTGAAATGTTAAAAAATGAGAGGCTCTTTCATCCGTATGAATTTGGTGGATATTGGGCGACAAACGAAATTCAATTCAAACATGTAGGTTGGTAGGTGCAAACTTCAAAACTTTTGCTCTTCTTCGTTTTGATTGAAAACAAGAATCAACTAGTCAGTTACAAGCTTAGAAAAATCACATAAAAGATTATCAGTCATTTCCCAAAATGTGATGCACAGCACAGAATGCATTTTGTTCAGCTGAAACTATACCAAACGATAGATACTTTACTAACGATGCATGTGTGGATTAAATTGTTGGTGAACATTATTTGTCTCGTACAAAATGAATTGTATTATTATGCAAGCATCTGTCTTTTATATATTGGTGTACCAGCAAGAAACTGTGTACTGTGTCTGCAAAGATCCTGTTGGAATCACAATAGGGATTTAGCAAAGTCAAAAAGGTTTCTTTTAATACTAATATGAGGACGGCAAATGAAATTGCCTTATTCGATGTGAAAGTGACGTGGAGGAAGCTTGATCTCATATTCTCGAGCAACAACACATGTTGGCATTTTGTAGACTACATAAGGCACCACACACACGTACACAGCCAGCGCACATGTGAATATATTTATGTAACGTGTTCTCGTTCGTTACGTGTAAAGAAAAAAGAAACGCTTGCCGAGCACAAAAGATCACTTCTCTCCGATACGACTTTGTTGCACAACGTGAAAGTAGCAGTGATACACACAAACACAACTTCTGACGATGAGTATAAAACAGCATTAGGGATGTGGATATAAAGGAGAAAGAAAGCAAGGGGAAACTAAGAGCTATATATCCTACTACTTTTTTTAAAGATGAGATCGTCTGTGCTCCGCAGAGGTAACAATGTCCTCCTCTACCGCTATTTCCTTTTCTTTCATGACAAACTAGAGAGTGCTGGGACATATAGGAATCCGAAGAAAAAGAAAGCAACTCTTAGTGTGTGCTTAGTATTAATATGATTGCAGAATTATAGGCATGTATTGCATCGAGCTTGTAACTGTAAGGCGAGGGCCCAGTGGAAGTGAAATGGTGGTAGCCCTGGTTAGGAAGAATGGAAAATAATGAGAAAAGTTGATTCGTAAGCAAACTTCAACCTTTTTCTGTTGGATTTCTGGGCAACGAGCAAGACTGAATAGTAATGATGTTATATGCCAATACAGAATAAGAAGAAAAATATACATCCGAGTTTGTTCTATTCTCTCGACTCTCGAGAAAAGCAGCTTACGGTCTAACGGTGACAAGAGAGCATGGAAAGGTAAACAGGGAGAAAAACGCGTAGTGTATATCTAGTGCTCTATGCTCGATCGTATTTATCTTTTTCTTATTCTACTTTCACTCGTCGGGCCAATTGTGCTGCTGGTATAATGCCGAACCAAATTCCTTCAGGGAAAAGGCAAGACAGTAGCACAGTGGAGAAAATTCATTTTTGTGATGAGCAGTAATTGAGTTTTCTAGTTACCCAATATAATGAAAACTTAGTATACACAATTATTTGGAATTTACTAACGCACAAAGTAGGTTAAGAGGGAAATGAATGAAAGAGATAGCGACGAAGGGAAAGATACAGAGATAGTGACGTAAGCGGCGAGACTCCTTTCGAAGCTTTGATAAAAATCAGCACAGTAAAATGAATAATAAATAGATAATTTACCGTCAGCAGTATATTACCCTGTTATTTCCCCCTATTTGGAAACATAGTAGAAAGGGGAATTTGAGGAAATGATAGTCGGGAATTGCATGACATCCGATTAATACCTACAAGCATACATATATTTTCCGCTTAATTTCAATGGCTTTTCTTTTTGATCATCACATGCTGACGTTGATAATGCATCCTCACTCATCAAATCAGTTCTACTCTATTTCCATATCCTTGCCTCGATCTCTTTTATAATCGTAAGATGTATAATTCTCTGTGAGTATGGCTACATTGGCTCGGTAAATTAGCTTATGTTTTGCACAATTTTCGAATTTGACATTGATGAGCAAAAATAAAACGAAGTTTTTCTGAAACAAGGAGGTAAACTGGAATGTGTATTGATATTTCTAGTAATAACCAGTAAAAAATTCATACTCGATATAAATGAAACTTGAGTTAATCGAGCACAAAATTTGCAATATTAATTAAGAAATGCAATTTATACAAATTGTGAGTTTCCCGACGATTGTTAACACCCACGCAGAAATAAATTTAAGGAAATTATATGAAAGGGATTCCTCCAGATTTTTACTGCGTAAACTAGAGAGCATGATATTATATGCACGAAAATGTATTGATGTTTGCCTCTCTGTCTGAGTTTTGGCACGGAGCAAAAGGACTTTTGTAGGGTGTACGGAAGTGGTACAGAAGAAAAATTAGTGAAGGGAAGTAGCATGAGCTAGTTAGTCTTTGTAGTTCCTCACGTTTGTGAATTTTCTCGGACAACAATGCTAGGAAAATAGGATGTCTGGTGAGCTTGTCAGTTGTGCAGCGTAACACGCACTTTCTATACATACAGATTGGGATATTGATATACATATATATGTATACATACACATTATATGAAAAGATGGAAACATTTCCAAGTTTCATGTTCACAAAACCTAGAGCCCGGGCATGCAAGCGCTTTCTCCTTGTAACGAAAGTTGTATATATATACCTTGAAGTGCTGTTGAATTCCCAAATGAGTTCCCCGCCGGTACATAATGGGAGAGAAAGCCGTAGCGAATCCCCAAACAAGACAGTGTAGCTTTAATCCGGAGAAATTTAGATATGTGTTATCTTGCTATGCAATTCCAATTTATCATATTATCGTACTTCGACTCCTTGCTCATTTTGTAGAGAACTAAAGTGGAACACACACACTTTGGGACTTGGGAGTAATTCTGTGGGCAGAGCCCAAGTAAGACACGAGGTTTTCCAGTTGCTGGCTTTTGGATCGGTAATCAATCATTGGGGAGAAGTTAAAGTCAAGAGCGCAATGCGAATCCCATTGGACTACTTTTAAAGCCAATTTCAATTTTGGTAGGCTCCTGTATTCACATGTATATGCGCCTTGTCTATCTCTCTTTCCACTTTTGTGCTTTCACTGAAAAGATTATACACTCTCTCTACCTCTCGTGTGTCGCTGGCTCTACTTTTACTACCAAAAGAGCTCCCATTTGAGTACTCTGAACTGATCCAAAAGAGCTTTATGTCTGCGAGCATAGAAAAAGGATGCATTCAGTCCGAGCCTCTCCCATATGCATACTTCCTGAGTTGAAAAATCTTTCCATGAGATTATGATTTCGGAAAAAAAGTTTACTTTTACTATTGATGCAACTGATTACTGCTTTCAGACGTGGGATGAATTCGGAGAACTCAACCGCAAGAGCAGAGTCTATTAGCAGACTTCCTCTGAAGGGCTCTTGAGCATGACTCAACCCCCAAAAAGTTTGTGTGTGAAACGTAACCTGACGTCAATGTTAATGATATGATTAGTCACGAAATGTGCTTTTCAATACTACACTTAGACTTACTTTAGGGTCAAACACCTACAAACTTTTAGTTTAAATTGCGACCAGGGAAATCATTTGTTTGGGACGGTGACAAGTTGTGAGAAATGGGGATGTGTAGATAGGCGAAGGTGTTATAATTTGTTTGAACTAGGAGATCGTACATATTTCCGTTTCTGCACATTACACCGTAACAAATGAATGACTGCGAGTGAGTGAATGACATGCTACTTTGTATTAATGAGGTTGGAGGGGAGGTTTAGAACAGAAACAAAATTCTAAAAGTATACCGAAGGCCGACTTTCCGAAGTAGTGCATGCGAATGCGAGCCTGAAGTTGAGCTATGTTGTATAATGGTCAGCTTGGATGGAGCCCACGCAATAACTATTCCAATTGTGTCTGCTACGCTACGCTACATAGTCTTTACTTTTTTTGTTATATCGTGAAAGACTCTAATAATATATTGTATATATGAATGCTGTGAACGGCCTTGTTGTGACCTTTTGCAAGCCACTACCCCATGAACTCATGAAAATTCTTTGTGTCTCTCCCCTTTCCTGAGAAATGTCTTATATTCTTAAATACTTTCATTAAATTGCAGGTAATCGCCGAACTGCAAGTGTACGCTCAGTTGGATATAGTGATCTGTTCGTTCTTTCCAAGACGGATATGTGGGATGTGCTGAAGGAGTATCCTGCAGCCAGAGTCCGCCTCGAAGCAATAGCTGTGAAGCGTCTAGAAAAATATAAGAAAGCTCCATTAGAAAAAGGTAAGCACAATAAATTGCCAGATGTGAGGAATACATAAAGGTATAGGTGTATACGGTAAACGATTATGGGGAAATCTGGTAAATTCAATCTCAGAAAAGAGAAAAGTCTGTTCTCCCTTTGTAATAACTTCCACACACGGTTTTCAACCACAAGAAGTAATCTAGCCAAAAAAAATACTGAATGCTTTCTACAGCTGCACTAGGTCGTAGTAACTCAACCCCAGGCTTGGTAGAAACAAAAGGGCAAGTGCCTCTGGAAGAAATGTGGGTTAGTCCGGTAGAGCCTGAGAGGCCGGTGGCAGCTGCAATGGCGACAGCATCTGCTTCTGCTATCCCTGGTGGATCAGCTTCTCATCAGCACGCTAACCCAACCACTTCCAACTCATCCCTCCATTCCTCTGAAGAGGATAAATCCAACAAGACAGGAGGTGGAATTGTAGGCCTTACACCGAAAATTAACTTTTACACTTCAGGTAAACAAATATGCAGAGGAGAGACGTGTGCACGTCCTTTTCTTTTTCCACTTTTCGCAAAAAATAAGCTCTTTTCTGCATCGCATCTTCCCCTTATTTTTTGGTGATCTCCTCTTTCTCTCTTTCTCTCTTGTAGTAGAAACAAAATGAAATCTCCCATCTAAGTAGTATAATTTTTATAGCTTTGCTCTCGCTCCCACGTGTTCCCTCTCTAATTACGCCGAAATATATACACGATATCGCGAGCCGTACGTTTCACATGTTATGCACCACAATGCAATTAAATACTTTGGGTATGAGCGTACGGCAAAACTTCGAAAGCCGAATGCATTAATTATCCTGGAGACATATCCCTTGAGCTTACCGTATACACCATACTTTCACCACAGAGTCGCATGAACAGAGAACAGTACAGTACACACCTTATGTCTTATTAAACATGCGTAAGTAAAAGTAATTGTCGTGTCTGCACACCCATCTTTTATGCATACCACACCACTCGACAACAAAATTTCATCAACTGCCTCCAGTGCATACTTTTACATTTTGCCACACACTTTTCTTCTATCTGCATTTCTTCTCCCATTTCCTTAATAACACAAACTTGAGAGTTGCTTTTTTATCGTCGTCGTCTCCGACTGTTTAGCATTCTTCGGATGGCTCTCGCTTAATTAATTATAATGGAATTAGAACAAAATGCTACTGCTACTGAGTTGCGGCTCCTTCCAATACGTTTCTATTTTTCACACAGAGTTCCCTACACACGTTCTTGCCATTTAAGTATTGGGACTGGGGCTATGTGCATTCTTCTGCTGCAAGTAAATGTGAATGCTTGTTATTAGTGGTCGTCTTTGCAAGTTTGAAGAATGTTGCTACATTCGTGTGAAGTTTATACGGATACTGCCATAACAGTAGTTTAAACCTGGTGAATGTATGTTGTGCATGTCTGCTTGCTTGACCTAAAGCAACATTTTTTCAAACAAAAAAACGACTGTCTATCTTTCCTCTGTAATTTATACGTTCATAGAAATAGTGATTCCAACACTGATTCCATAAACTATTGAACCTTCTCCATCAACAATTGCTTTACAAATGCTTGCTGTTCACGTGCTCACATAAATCTAAGACGACTCGTTGACAAAACACATATTGAACTGCGCCATACCACATAACATACCCTTCATAACACAATGATTGTCTTCTTCTTCTGGAAACTGTCGAATGCGCGAATTCACGCTTTAAAGCTAACCATCTTTGGTTACGGATGACTACACTGCATTTAGTGAAATGTGGCTTGTACACTCACGACGAAAGTGGTCAAAAAATGCGACCGTGCCATTGTGTTGTTCGAAAGGACGATATACGACTAAGTACGACCCTGAAAAAAAGCCTTTAAACTGATGATCCTCCAAATGCTGATGCAGCAGTACCTTTCCACACGATTTCACGTTTTGAAGAGGCAGTAAAGGGAAGATAATTTTTGTAATTGGTTTGGCCAGGTGCCAGTGTGACATCCCATGAATCAGTACTGGGAAGTGAAAAGCGGGCAAGCACGGCTGCTTCCGGCAGCACTGCCACTGCTCTTTCACCAGCTAACCTCTTGGCTCATGGAGGGTTTGCCCCTTCGTATCTTGAAGTGCCCATAGACCCAGAGTCTGTCATCTCCGCATCCCCTCTCTCCGCTGACCACATCTTCTTCCATCAACTTTCACCGTCACCATATCCTATTGCTGCCGGTACATTACAACAAATCCCACAAAAAAATTATGTTAAGTGATGAGTTGTGAGGTCACAGTCGACCAAGTTACGGGTATCATCGTTGAGTTAAAGTTTTACAGGAATGCGAACCTCCACATATTTTGGGCATACATTGCCTTGCGATTATTTTTTTCCTAATTGCAAATAGTATATTTTATTCTTAGAAAGCTACTTATTGCAAATGCAAAATATTCGTAGAAGATTAGCCGTCCATAGTTTTAATTATATATTTACAACATATTTTATTGTTCATTTTATTGATTCAATTTAGTACCCCTAAAAGCCAATCTCCCTTTCCGTCAAGGACATTCACAACATCGATTTTATTTCAATATACATCTTATTTTGGCTGAAAAACATCCCAGCTTATCCGAGCGAACTTAATATTTCTCCATAATAGTCATGATTCATAAAAGCTACAAAAATAGATTTGTAATAGCTTCTGAAAATTTACAGCTTCACATTCGTAGTGTATATATATTGGCATACAAATTGATCGTTAAAAATATTTGCGTAGTTTAACTGATTTCGTTATAATACAAATTTATTAAACTGTTACAGTTCGAAGATTGTCCGGTTCGGCTGGAAGCACAAGCAATATAGGCCTAAACGACGCATCGCAGGATGCCCTTCTCCAAGAAATCCGTCGATTGAGAGAAAGATTGGTAACGCTCGAGACGGAGAATGCAACTCTCAGTATGAAACTCAGCCAACAACAATGGGAAGTGGAACATCGACTTGCCGAGATCGAGATGCACATTTGTGGAGCGTCAAGTGCTGCGTCTAGTGCTGACGAAGAGAGAAATAGAGAAAGCGCAATCTAAATTTGTATTAAAAAAAAGTCTAGCTCTGTTAGGAAAACATTTTACTCATGAAGTCAACAAAGAAAAGAAAAACCTTAATAACCGTAACTGTAATACTACATTATACTTAAGTATTCCGACATTAATATGAAGGAATTTTGAGGAATTATTCTATTATAAAAGTACACACTTCTTGATCAACACAAACCGGAAACGAAAACGCGCCGTTAAGCCAACAGATCTGAATATTATGTCAACAGAAAAGGTTTTATAGACAAAAAGAAGTAATATTTGTAAAACTACTCATTATAGAAAACGCTATAGAAGCTCATTCATACACGCCAAGAGTTATGTATATGTAATTTATCTTCAAATCATTGTTCGTCTCCCTCTAATCCCACATAATTAGTCATATTCAAACCTCCCAAAAAAGCGGACGAAAACAATATACACGAATAAACCAAAACCAGACCGACCAATCTAATAAAACACTTATGTAATTTGCCAAAAAGAAGAAGAAAAACGATGGGATAAAAAAGCTAACAGAAGGTTTTCCTTTCAATTTCTAAATTTATGTCTGTGTGTGTGTGCATTCGAAACTTTTTGCAGCCGAAAACAAACAATATTGGCAGTGAACACATATTATCACGGTAAAAAAAGAAACTTTCAATAAGAAAAAAAGTCGGAGAAATAGATTTTTCGAGGTTTATATGTATATGCTACTTTTTAAAAAAATCGGAGAATACGGAGAGAAACGAGGAATCTAAGGCCTAAAAACGAAAGTGCCAAAGTTTTTAAACGAGCATAATTTTCAAAGTTTTCCCCGACACTCACACGTCTTTTAGCCCCTGAAATACAAATCCACCTGGAACCTTACTTACTGACACGTATACACACATAATATTTCTCATATAAAAAGCTATATTATACTAAAAGGAACCACTCTTGTGGGCCAATCTTATTTCCTATACGAAAATCATCGTGTGCTGCTCGTTGTTTGGTTTTTATATCTACACAATACACGCACATCAAAATATTATACTCTGGTGAAAGCAGAAGAAGAGAAAATATACGGATATCGACATGCTATATTACAGATGAAGTTGAGGTAGCCAAGTCAAGTTGGAATGATAGCTTTTACAGTCAGGACTTACTACACACACACTTGTATCCGTAGATTTTTTTTCTCCAGAGTGGAGATGAGAAGGGCAAAAACTTTTTTCATCTCGCTCGAGTAATGAAGAAAGTCTCTTCTAGATTTTCTCGTATTATTCCACATGTATATGTATCTCGCTTTACACTTGAGTTTTTCCTTGTTGAAACCACTGTTCTGAAGAGATAAACCCACACTTCCGATTCCTTTGTTCTGCTTGTCAGACATTCCAATAAAATGGGGGGAGAGAAAGGAGTGAAAGTTCAGGAATTGAAGTAAAAAAATATGTCAATACGAAGAAGCATTGTGTGTGGAAAGGAGTGAGGACATACATAAGTGTGGGTTGACAGGAGAGGATAATACCTCATAAAATTGAACTTGAAGACTGATTTATTAAATTAAAACTTGTCTTATTTGCTTTTTTTATTCTTAGAAATTGTACTCATTTCAAAAAAATACAAAACTTTTGTGTAGGAGAGAATCTGAAGATGGAAAAAGTCGTAATAACTCTTGTCAATTCTTGTTATTTTTTCAACAAATGACCGTCTTCTAGTTGAGTAATATGCTGTTGACCCTTATAGGTTTCCCTATTATTGTGAGCTATACAATTATACACGTTTTTTATCTCTCTGCCACCTTTCGATTATTGTAGCCAGATAAATGACATTAGTTCTTGGTTTGGAAATAAGAATCCTTTTCATCGTGGAAAGCAACTTATTACTACCGATATGGATTATCGGACAATGAGTGGTCTTCTCATCATATACGGCCTTATACTTCCCATAACATATTTAAGTATTACACTAATTATCCTATAGCGGCCCTATATTAATTAAGCGATTTTAAACCTTTCTCTGAACGTGACAAAAATGACAAATTGTTATAGCTAGTTGTATGCTTGGTGTACTTATACCTTATTTTAGAAAGTTAGAAGAAAGAATTTTCTCGCGCATATTACGGCACAACATCGTAAGTATATAAATTGTAATAAAATCACAGCATGTGAACATGCATTTCAAATCAAATTTGTACACTTTCGGCTAATCTTCTAAATAGGAATCCTCTTATGTCATAAAATAAAATATAAGTTACATTTGGTGCTCCAAATCTGGTTATGTGTTATTAATACAAATTTTAAAGTGAAATTGTTACTCCCGTCCTAATTGTGGACATTTCATTTTAAGGTGGTACGTTTGCTTAAAAATAATTTTCCTCTTTCACAATTTCTACTGCGGTGTGGCTAATGTCAATTGGCTACATCTTCGTTCCAGCTCCAATTGTCTTCTAACGCCAAAAATAAAGTACCGGTGTACCAAAAAAAATTTACCATAGGCCAGCATTGCCTGGATATGAGGGTATATTTATTACAAGAGATTTTGCTTCTTATTTTACCTTAGGTTAATTATATACTCGTTGGTCAGATATAGTGAAAGAGTCAAGGAGAAGTGCAGCCGCGATTGATAATGCACTCTTCATAAATAAATAGTGTATCAGACAAGTACAGTTTCTTCCTTACGCCTCAATATTTACATATACACCCGATCAACTCAAATTTTTAATCTAGTCCTAGAACAGACATGATTGTGCATTACACAGGTTTCTAAAAAATACATAATTGTTTATTGTTCTAAATGCTAGAATTAAGTATATAAATTGTGCAGTAATAAGTCTTCTCAATTAAAATCTATATATATAAAGGGAAATTAAAAGCACAAAGCAGAAACAAATAATATGGTACTATATAGATGTGAGTGTGAATATATGTATGGGAATTTAGAAAAGAACGAATAAGTACTCTATCTATAAGTATGTTGTGCAACGCAAGTACAGATGTCGACTATATTTAAAAGCGACACATCAGTTTTTGAGATTGTTTTTATTGACGGAAACATTTGAAATAATAATCATTACAAAACGAACAAATCACAAAAGAAATTGTAGACAACATTGTCATTTTTTGTATGTAATTTTTTATGCCGATGAGGAGCTCATGTCGGTGATTTTATGCATGTTCTATTGCTGGTGGCGAGAAATCCTTCGGAGCATGCACATGCCCCATAATATTCCGTCACCAGACCTCGGCTACCCACACAAGCAGCGCCGGGGAAGCATTCTGAATTGGTCTGATTTCTAAATACACATTTTGCACCAACTTTCCCCAAACATTTCGATCTCAAACTGTTATACTCATAAAGGGAGCTTTCACAGGAACAAATCCCGTCCACGCAATATAGCGGCGTGGTTCGATCACAAGACAAATCGTAATTCCACGGATAAATAGTATCTCCTGATTTTGTCATTGAAGTAGAATATGGTCTTATCTGACAACTTTCCCCAAATGCCAAATCACAGGTACCGTCTGGATTTTCAACGAATCCTTTGTTGCATTTGCACTCATAAAAGTTTCCATCCGAGAGCATGCACTGGGAGTTATCAATACACTGAAAAGTCTCCACTTTGGATGATAAGGTATTATTTGATGATTCCAGTTCACTACTGTTGAAGTACATCGTCTCATTACAAGGACCTTTCACCAAGCTTATGCAAACTTGACTGCGCATCATCGCTAGCTGAACGTTCTCATACTTGCACGCACAATGACCATCCTTGCATTTGAAGTTAGCTGCACATTGTTTCGTTGCAGAGCACTCGCCACCCAAACCGACCTTGCAAAGACCAGAGGAGTCAGTGACATATCCTTGATTGCAACTACACGTTTTAGAGAACTGTCTGTTTCTCCGTTTCGTGAACTCTGGAAGGGTATTAGTACAATCAGCGTTGTAAACACAGCCAACACTTCCAAGACATGGGAAGCCGACTTTTCCAACGCACTGGCGGAGAAGGACGTTGTAAGTGGATGTTGTGTCGTTACAAGTGCAGGTTCGATTGATACATGATAGGAATCTGTCTGGGCGACATTCTCCGTCGGTGGTGCACGATTCTTCAAAATTTCTCTTTGCAATGCAAGTGCCATTGCTGAGCTCAGTGTAGTCTCCAGCACACATACACACTCCCGACCTGTTGCACCATGCATTCCGAACACAGTCAACTTCTTCTTGGTAGGTCCGTTTCGGAGGAGATGAATTTGGTGGAAATCCTATTTCATCCTCATCTTCCATTACCTGAAATCGACATTTCTCCCCGACAAGTACGAAACATTGCTTTGCTGTCGGATCGTAAAACATGGAATCTGGTCGTTCGCATTCGCATACGGATTGCTTACAGCTCAAGTGGGAATTGGTGTTACACCGTTTGGTACGGTTGCAGTGCTCCCCGTGGTCTGCACGGACGATTTTTTGATTATCCTCCTGAGCATTTGCGTGGGAGCTCTGCTCAATAATGTCCATTTGAAGAATGAAAAATGCGAATACGATCGTATTCGCCACCGTTTTAAGGGAGACGGACGTTTCTGTACTTCGTAGAAACATCTTGTACACTGGAGAATCTGTCCAGTCCAGTCAGAAATGTCCAGTCTAATGATTATTATGTATGTGGATTGTTTTGTGGAGCCGAAATCAGTTGGTTGTTTTATGATACTCTTAAACTTCCTGATCGCATACTTCGTTCGCACTTCAACGTTAATGACCTTGAGATTTTGTGAGTTGCTAAGAATAGTAATCTGCTTTTGTGGATTAGATTAGAATTTTTAATCAGCATTAATTTGCCATATGTATTCATGGATTTGTTCATGACGCAATTTGCCTTGCGTAATGAATCCATTGAGTTGCTCCAACTCCTGAATAAACTCCTAAAAAGTCAACTAATATATAGTAAAATATGGGTACACTTTTCAAACATATTGGCACAGTGCGTATTATGTGTTGAAACTGTTGAAGCACGAAAGCGTGTACGATCGTTTCAGGATATAAATCTACATCTGTTTGAAAATGGCAATACGACGTTGTTTATGAATTCTGGCAAATAATTAAAATCTTAAATCATTAAATCCATCTCACATAATTTAATACATAAACCTATTATATTATTTGCTGGTATATTTATTGGTAAATAGTATATGGCTGTACATTTCTACTGAGCGATGAGCCCTCCATATGTTGTGTATTTTAATTATATCTGTTGCTATTATGATTGTGGCTCTTCGGTAGTTGCCTGAGTTGCCTCCTCTGAGGAACTATCAGGAGGCGCGGGAGCTGACACTTGCGATTCCTCAGTGCAATGGTTGGTTTTCGGATCTTGCAACATTCCTTCTGGACAAAGGCAACTACCGTGTCCTTTCGAGGTATCCCTGTAGCCAACACATGTCCCTCCATTCAAGCAATACTCGCCCGAGGTAGCATTGACGTTACAAAGTGCTCCCACGGATCCACGACATACTGACTTCTCCTGATCAAAAAACTGGAGGTCCGAACACTGGCAAATCCCATTCTTGCATTTAAGACCAGCGACCCTGTCACACTTTGCTGTGGTTTGGTCGCAAACATGAGCAAACTCCAAATCGCAACCTCTCTCTAAAGATTCTATGTAGCCAGCTTTACACAAGCATTGAGAAATCCCATTCGCCATGCGACATTCCGAGTGTTCCACACAGGCTGTTCCGCTTTCATTAGAAGTTGAGGCGGACTGATTCATGCATGGACCATGCACATAAGTGATGCAAGTCGACTTTGATGCATCGTAAAATTGGTGTTCTGGGTACTTGCAGGTGCACCTCCCATTTTCACAAGATAAATTTTCCAAACATGGGGACAGTGTATTGGAGTCACACATGTCACCGTAGCTTCCCAAACAGAACCCCTTGGCAGATGCCTTGAATGGCTGAGTGCAGGAACAATAATACTCGCCTGAAGAAAATGTGTTCATCCTTCTTCTGGAATAGTCGGGGCCGCACCGGGCGTGTCTCACACAACCGCGATATTTCCTGCAAGGCGTGTTAGCCAAAGCTACACAGTCTTCCGTGACTGGGTCAAACACAGCTTCGGACGGAGGACATCTGCATTTTCCTTCCACGCAAATGAGATTTTTGTCATCTCTACATTCCTTCGATTTGGCGCATGGCGCATCATTAAGACCTTTTGAAATACACATGCCTTCAGGGGTTTCCTTGTGGGTGCTCGAACATCGACAGTATCCATCCGATGCACAAGCCGCGTTGGGTACACAATCTACGATTTCTACCCATTGGCTATCCACTCGAGAATTAGCTGAGAGCGTGGTATAGCTACAGCGCTCTCCTGAAAGGACGTAGCATCTTCCTGTGCCCTTGTCAAAAGTCATTTGTTCCGGTCTGGCACATTTGCAGGTTTCTTCGATGCAGCGCAAAGACTTTCTGGAATCACAACGGAGGGTCGTGTTGCAGGGCTCTCCGAACAGTTGACGTAAGTCTGTTGTAGATCTTACGACACTAACCGTTCCAATAATATGTGATGTCCTTCGCTCTTCTATCAGTTCTCCTCCAAGGAGTTGCTGCTTTGTCAGTTGAAGCAGCAGTGACAAGACGATGAAACGTATTAATGTAATTTGACTCATATTCGTAAAGAATGATGAATTGAATTATTTTCAAGGCCCAAAATGTGCAAAGTGCCGTGTTTGGAGTCTGGAGAAACGAGATTTTATGACCTTTCCAACTAACTGCCCACAACAAATGATGAAACTTTTTATTCACATATTGTATTCACGTCTTCATAAATCATGCTAAGGATAAGGAGGAAGGTGCGTTTACAATTTATAGAAATTCATTTGCAAAGTGACTTTTCATACTCCGATTCAATTCGACTATGGAAAATTTCACGAATGGTGAGTGATTATGTATGTGAACTATGTGGTTTAACGTTAGAAATTCTAACTCAGAAGATCTCGGTCGATTATAACTGGGTCAGTATCAAGGGGTTTGGTAGCATAAAAGCACATTTTATTTCGCATGCACTGTATTGCACTTTGTGCTACTATAACCTTATAGAATGAATGGATGTGGTTGCATGCAAATCGTGACAGGAAGCAATGTGAATGTAACAATTCATGATTTTGTTTGTGTAAAAACCGTCACGAGAGTCGTACCCAATCCGAAGGACATCAGTTATGATTTTCTATTGCCGATTATGTTAAGGATAAAATCAGCAGTGACAATTTAGTGTTGATTACGTCGATCTTATTTTTGGATTTTTATTTTAGATTTATTAGATACCAGAAAATGTTTGACCTTGAAGCAAAAAGCAAATATGTTCTGGAGATGGATTAGAGATAGCTCTATACATATAAGTACGTATATATGTATTAACAAATCACAGAAGATAAAATAAGTAGGTAATAATGATTAAAGTATTAATTTTTAAGCAAATCTTTTTAAATAATGTATTTGTGAGAGTCGGAGTGATATTTGATTTACACCAATTCGTTAGGCAGAGATTCAGTTGGTGTTGTTGCTTCGATCACCTCGTCAACATTTTCAACTTCTTTCACCTCTACGCAATTTCTGTCCATTGTAATTTCGGAGGGTCGGGAGCACTTGCATACTCCTTTCTTCAGTGCAGAGTCTCTGTAGCTCTTGCAAACCGCTCTATCCACACAAGACAGGTCGTCATCCAATTCACACGTTGAACCTACCAATCCTCTACATTTTTGTGATGACTCGTCATACACTTGAAAGTCGGCACAAGAGCACTTTCCATTTCGGCAAGCCAACTTTGCCATCTTATCGCAGGGAAGAGTCACCGGAGGGACCCGGTCCTCACAAGCGTTTCCATATGCGATATGACACTGTCGACTTTCAGATTCTATAAAACCGTCTTTGCAGAGACACTCATACACGCCTGTATCATTTCGACATTCAGAGTTGAGGATACAGGGCATACTTACAACCTCCTCAGATTGATCCTCATCATGCACCTGTTCCAAACACGGGCCACGAACATAGCTTACACATTCCTGCTTCTGTTGGCTGTACAACTGATGGTTCGGAAAGAGACAAGTGCATTTGCCATTTAAACAAGCCCATTCTTCTGCGCACGGTGCAGAAATAACATTGCAAACCATGCCATAATTTGTCAGGCAAAATCCAGATTTCGATTTCTTGTAGCCACTGTTGCATCTGCACATCTCTGCATCTGGCTCGTAGTATCCTTGTCCACGAGTACGTTTTGGACTGTAAGCATTTGGAACACATCTATTATACTTCATGCCTGAATATCCAACACGAGCAGAGCATTCGTTGTACGTTGAATCAAACACAGCTTCAGTTTCATTGCACGAGCATTTCCACTCTGAACAAACTAAATTCTTATCGGTCCTGCATTCTTCATTGCTGGAACAGTTTACCCCATTAAGTCCTTTTTCAAGACATAGTCCTTCGGAGGTTTCAAAGTACTGACTATTACAGTCACAGTATCCGTCAGTATTACAATTCGCGTTTAGTACACAATCAAGTCTCTCCGTCCATCGTTTCTCTTGCGTTGTAGTTGTGTCCATGATTTCAACTGCAGTGTAGCTGCAACGCTCTCCGGATAAAACGACACACTTTCCGCGCTTCTCGTCGTATGTCATCTCCTCAGGTTTAATGCACTGGCAAAGGCCGACTAAACTGCATGACAATGAAGATCGAGAATCGCAGCGGTTATTTTTGTCGCATGCTTCGCCAAACGAGGCTCTCGTGTTTGCTTGAGATTGGTTAATCAAAAATATGATTACGAATATATGCAGTAAAGAATGCATTTTGCATGCGGGTTTCCACATGTTCGAAACACGTTATTAGAATATACTCTGATTTTCTTTTTTTAACGAAATATACAAATGTTCAAGACGGGAAACTGTTATTATGTGGATGTATCACGAAATTATTTTTTCCTTACTCACAAGTTCAAGTGTTTTCGAGTTCAACAAATATTAGATGAGGACCGTGGCCGCCGCGCGATGTTGTAATGCTCTGGAATCTCGACCCAGAATACGCAGCCGCTTTTATGGCTACATTTTCCAACTTTCATTTAACGTTTTTTCTTAAATAATAACGTTTTTCGTTGGCATTTGAATCGCGATTGTATGATACTTTCATAGGGTCATGGGCCACGTTTTATCGCGCTGGTCAGGCATGATGGCCATGTTCATTACACCAACTAAATACTTACGTGAGTTGTGCACTAGTAGAAAAGTTAATAAATGTTTGCGTCTGTGCAACCCGCGATAAGATTAGTTTATGTCGAGCTGGCTGAAAGGCAACAAGGAACAAGGATTCTTATATATACATATATATCTGCTAATGGTATATTCATTTTTTAATACGAATATTGACATGTGTGAGCTCAGAGGGGCTGTAGAATAATGAACATTTTGAAATTACATTTCTAGCTGGTTGCTTAATCAACTTAAATGAACATTTAGGGGAGGCCCCGTTGGCGTACAAGTGTAGCTAATAAATCTGCACTCTGTATAGCTCGGGTTCAATCGCACCTCCCCGC
>JAQFZW010000854.1:0-39860 GCA_034687055.1 Heteromurus nitidus | reverse complement strand
AGTGTGACGTCACTCGAGGCCTGTCTAAAAGCACCTCTCAGAATTTCTTGTTGCCTTGTAAAGTGACTGTAGGTTGGGCTAAACCTGACGCTGAAACGTAGTCGTTGTTCCTACGAATCATGAGATGACTAAACTACGTCGTTTTTCCAAGCAGCGTCATGTAACGAACGATATGGAACAGGCATATGTCCACGTGTATGAGGGTCTAAATATGTATCTTTGCACAATGTGAGTCATGAATGAATGATTTTTAGGAATCATACTCAACATGCAAGTCAGTGTTGGCAACAAAGCAACAAGCAACCGACTAAAATCTCAGCTTCACACTAGTTCACACACACACACATGTGGTAGGTAGGGTTCAGGCTAAAAAAACTGCAGTGCTGAGCAAATCAAAGATATACTTTATAACGTGTAGTATATTTGATCCAAGATCATGTTGAAAGTGAAGGATTATATTCATACAACCGTTTTTACCTGCAATGGACAATTGTCTGTGATGCCATTCATTTCTGGATCTGTAAAATCTGCAAGTGATCAAGCACGAATGTATGGCTGTGTCTTGTGTATCACTTATCATTCGTGCTATCGTGCTTTAATGAAGATATTCATCACTTTACAGATATGTTCATTTATGCATTTTAATGATTGTTCCAGTGGAAACTTGTATGCCCTTCAGTTATATATGTCATGCAGAGGACACTTCGTAGATATGTGCATATATGCTACTTTTCCTGCAAAACATGGAGGAAGAGTTTCTGGGTCGGAGTAATTATAGCGAGTAAATACGGAAGCCAAAGTACATAAAATATTCCCCTAACACTTCGAAGGAATATTATTTGGGAATATACTTTGTTGTATACTAACAATAACCGATAAGCATCATACACAAAGACTATATGGAAGCAGATTAATTCTCCGTGGTGCACCCTTCAAACAAACTCGTGATGTATAGATTGGTATATATCTATTTCCGAATTATGTAGACGAGACGTCGTAGATAATGTTTGAAGGGATTAGCGAGCATTGGTATGTTTGCACAAAAATTGCATGCACAAATCCATGAATATCTCCATTGTCCGGCATATGGATTATGAATCCGTTATACACATACAAATAGTAAGTATTGCACATTATTGCATGTGCATATCACAGGGTACACGCTTGTGCTAAAGCAGTTTTGTGTGTTCTTCTGTTGTGGGGATAATTGAGGGTCATATTTTCAACAAATATATACGTTTATGATTCTGCAATATATCTAAACTCCTCGACTTTGTCAACCCCGAACGGTATATATGCTTAATTCTCAATATCACAATCTGAATTTTGGACTCGTCATTCGTATGAGACTTATCATTCGTAATACATGTCCGCAGTTTGCACACAAAAGATTAAATACATTTGTCTGCTCTGCTCTTATGAATGATCTGCCTTTGTCTTGATGTCCAATACTGCTGGGGCCGGAATCTGTCTGAATCTGAGTGTATGGTTTTTATGATTATGTGAATATACATAATTTAATACATATGCTAGATATATATTGAATTGTTGAACGAGTCCAAACTCCGGGTCCAGCGTCCAGCAGACTACATCCTCGGTCGGGATCATTCTAATTTAATCGAATTGTTCTCCCATTTGAAGGTGGTCGGACAGAGTTACATATCTACTCGAACAATTTATCTCTTGACCGTTGATCTTATCGGAAGTGACGACATGCAAGTGGTCGATTAGCAGCCCCTTTGCTTTATTATATTTCAAAATCACACTATTTAATATTTAACAAAACAAACATGCAAAGTACATACACCAAAAGTAACAACATACTTTTCCACAAGTAGAGATCCTAAAAACATTGTGAAATGTCGAAAACGCACATATAATACTCATGCGCTCCTGTGCATGCCGGTGAAAGGGATTTCCGTATCAAATTGAAAACAAGCATTTATATACTTACTAGGTTGCTTTCACACAGCACAGATTACCCACGTATTTGCTAATCAATGTTGTAAATGGCATTAAAACAGTTTTATGTAAGATCTACCTAAACAATATAATAGAAATGAGTAGGAAAGATTCAAGACTCCTCCATCTGAATTTAGTTCAGACACTTGGTTTTGGCCGTTTTGAAACGATGAAAGATAAAAAATATGTACATAGTGGACATCCCACATGACGCAATGAGTAATTAATTTACATTAATAAAATATATATTTGGAGGTTGTGCTAGGAGTGTTACTGTGGGCTCGTATTTTTCCACGAATCCACGGTAAATAATACGTTATTCTTGAGTACACATCAGGAAAGCCTCCTCTTGAACATCCTGATCCAAAAGAGGTGATTCCCACGAGATGCCATCGCCCATCTCGTAAATTGCACATTAAAGGTCCTTAGCACAAAATTTACAATTAGTACACTCAATCTTGAGCAAATCTCATTTACTAATTTAATGAATCAAATGTTTGTATACCACCACTATCTCCAACACACACGTTTCCACGTTTTTCATCTTGGGGACCTGCACAAATATGATAATTGCGAATTCCAATGTGGTAATGCTTCTGGTAGATTTGGTCACATTTTTCTTGCGATGTGATGTGAACCCACACCTGTAATTAGTTTAAAACAAAATTTTCTTAAAAGAAATGCACAAATGCAAGTGTTCCGGAAACCAAGACGTGAGCATGATTATGTCTTATGTCATTGAATGCACCATCTATTTTGCATTGTTTCTGCGTAAATCTGCATCTCATTCCCACAGATTTCACTGATTGAAACTTTCACATTTTTTACAAATTCATCTCATTATCGATTTATTGTACACAATTTCGGACGATGCGACATGAATTGAAATTTGTCAATACTGTATAAACTTGGGTACTATAAAGCTCATCGTCAGTGTTTCGTCGATAACATATTTATCAATTTGTATCGTACATTTATTGACCGTGGGTTCGAGATTTGGTTTTTAAATTGACGGACCAATGTCATTATTGGTAAATTTTATTACACACGAGGACACGAAGCTCTGCTCTCATCATTTGATAGTTGTGCAAATGTCCAATATCCATTTGGAGGATGATGTACTTTTTCACCATCAATGTGAAGTGCAAACTTATAAAAATCATAATCGTCCACATTGCTTTCACAATTTCATGTGTCAGTGTGTCATACAAGTCTGACCAGTATCAGTCTATCCATAATTCTGTGAATTCGATTTCACTAGGTACACACAATTTCTGTGTTACTTAATTCTTACATTGATCGTATTATCACAAGTTATCTTGTCTTGATGTCTCGTATAACATTAATATAGTACAGGCAGAATGCATAGGGCACCTATGATACCAATCCCGTACATTCCCATTCCCACATCCACTCGTCAAGCAAAAACTTTTCTTGATTTAAATGCAAAGTGTCACATTGAAAATTAGAGAAGTAAAAATGTACTGTTTTGTGGCAAATAAAACGTTTGAAAACTGTTTTGCTGTGATCATGCTGACCATCTTCCTTTCAATGATCCCCATCAAGTTTTAGATCGTTGCGGTTTGGATTTTTAACAAACCCATTACTAATCATATATATATCTTAGCAGTACGACTTGCTCATATCGTCTCGTCCATTTGCTGAAGGAACGTGTACTCTAGTTTTCGTTAAATCTGTCAAGTGGAGCTACCCTTCTTACTGACTGCGGTTTTCTGTTCATGAAAACACAGTTAAGAGCCAAAACGAAAGCGAATTTGGGATTTAAAAGTGTAAGCGTTGATTGAGTATATGTCTGTATATATATTGTAGAAAGTCGGTGATCTGTGGAAAGATGGTTGAGCTATTTGTACGTAATACTGGCATCGACATGCTACATACACGAATGAAAATAGCAATCAACAGTGACCAGCCGTTTTTACCGCTGTTGGCCACTGAGTTTAATTGTAATTGTAAAGTCGTGTTAAATTTGGGACTAGGGAGCTGCGGTATCGGAGAAATGAAACGGCACACCATATTATCAGCATTGGTGCTAAAAGATGAGCACATTTTGTCTTTTTGCTGTAACATGATCACATTGATCACACATATATACCAATGAAAAGTGTAAAATATACGGTGGAGCACATCATCTTCCATTGCACAATCGTGCAAGCAGGCAAGCATATACACGTGTGTAACGCGAGAACATGTTATCCACGTCCCACTGGTGCTCAACCGTTAAAAATGCACTTTTTTGTTTGAATGTTGCAGAGATACCATAATTAACTACGTTAGTCGTGGTTTTAGAAATACCCCGCAGGAATATTAAGTACTTTTAAATTCATCGCTTTATAGACTCATACTCATAGTGCGCACAAGAATACTTTTCATGCATAAAATTAACTCCATTCCTAAGTGAAGCAGCATAATTCGGGATACTACAAAAATTAATCAATACTGCACCCATCATCACATCCTCTAGGCATTATTATTTGTGAATGATCGCACATGACGCACATTCGTCGTGAATTTTGTCGTTATCTCATCATTTTCACTGAAACACGAAAGTGTGAGCTCACAAGTTTCACTCCATTTCTTTAAAAAAAATTGCTTCCATCATAACATATAATAGAGCCTCATTTACATAAATAAAATGAAACAATAAAAGTCAGATACAAACCACGCAGAATAGTGGTTATGTAGTACCAGAGTAACGCAACGGAAATGGCGAATTATTTTTATGGGAAAAGACACATAACAGATTTTAATGTTATTGTAATGAAAGTCGATGTATAAGAAATGATGTAAATGACAGCAAAATGTACGTGAAAACATGCGTAAATGTGAAGTTCAATTCGTTCGTAAGTACCACATTTTCCCCAATAGCATTTTCATAGTGGCTGCGATATATATTTGAGTTGTTTTAGATTATGGAATTTAGAAACCTGAAATTATATGCACATTTTCAACCGAGAGTTGGTAGTGGTACTTCAACCTGGTAGTTCCTTCAGGCACATGTTTACAATTAAATATTCATTTTCTTTTAATATACTTCTTGTGGCTCTGCATTTCCTTCTCAAGATCTATTAATTGTAATTACTTATTACGTTCCTTTTAAATTGGTACATGCGTGATTAGCTCATTAAAGTCTAAATTTGCAGAGGACAAGACGTAACAGCATGAAAAAGTGAGAGGACTGATTATTTCAATGGTACATGCTACGTACACGATTCTTATTGGTAGTTGGTAGACGCTAGTCGGTAGTAGTCTCACAGTGAAAATGAAAGCGATCGCGATGCTGGTCTGGTATCTTGACTAAAAATGCAATTCTGGGAGACAAGTGCTGAAACTCTTTTCTAATTCTAGCGAAGTGGGAGCCGGAGCCGTGCCTTGAGTGGACGAACTTGATAACTAGGGCAAATTGCATACAACTGAAATTGTCGGTCAGTTCCTGTGGTGGTGGAACTCTTAAAGAACATACTTATTTTTATGTAGGACTGTAGGAGAAATCTCGAAGCTACTTAAATACGTACATATATAAAAACTTGCGATGAACCGAATAGATTCTTGCGATGCTCCTAAAATCAGCCACATCGGCAGCAGAAATGAAAGCATGATCAATTTGCATCTAGTCTAGATACTATTTCAACATATTATATATTATTCAGATCTACTACGACATCATATCGAAATAAAGTTCAACTGAAACCGTTTAATTCAGACTCTAATTGCGATTTTGGTGAACCCAAGGTTTCCAAATTATTGCAGACAAGCAAGGCAGTAGCTCATCAGTTCGCTACACGAGGTTTGTTTACAAAAACTGTAATTGGCCACTGTGTGTCGTTTTCAAGGTTCAGGTTTTGCTTTTGCGGTATTTTCTGTGCCATATGGGTACCTAATCAAGAGTCTTGATTCATTTTTAACATTCATTTACTACCCACCTGTTGCATTTTAGAAGACAGCCTCCCTTTCGACGACTCCATTCCCCAGCCAGTTGCCACGCACTTGAGGCCGGTCATGTTGAAAGACAATGTCTGAACGTCGTCATTAGGTAGGCAGACAGGGGAAACTGTCGGTGACCACTGAATTGGTCTTGAAAGTTTCACGAGTGCTGCAATATAATATGATACACACATATAAGACAGGATTTGTCTCAGTATCTTTAAAAACTCTTGAGAAAAAGTAGCGACGAAAGGAATTTGACATGTTATGAGTTATAAATTATAGATTTGCACAAAAGATAATGTACACAAAGGATTACAAAGCAAACGCAGACATTAAGTGCTTTTATCTGAGGATGAGTTAGTTATTCATATGCGTCGGCCTTACACACACATTTATTATCGGGAAAAGGAAATCGCCTATTAGAGTTTATCACTATTGTTAATTAGGAAAGAAAGAAAAAATAATTGTACCACACATCCGTGCAATCATGTAACTTTGTTATGCGTATGATGAGGTAGATGATGAGCTGATAATGATTAGCACTATAATAAACTACAATTTCGATCCGCAATAAAAGCTATTAGCGAGTGCATGCTAGACGCAGGAATTGTTCGCAAATAAATTGAAAGTGTCTATTTAAAAAAATTGCGCAGTGATAATTCCACACATACCTGTGATTCCTACGATGAATGAATACTGATTGGACCGCATAACACAGCCGTTTTAATAATGTGTTTATATTCATATCTTTGTGAGACCACTGCTGTAGCTCACTTCATTTCTTATAATGATCGTAATCATTAAAATATGCTGCAATTTTTCTTTCATTCTAACTACACCAATAACAATATAACAAACGAGAGGATGAGATGGATTTGCTTTTCACTTTCAATGGACTTGACATTTGTTGTGCTTTTGTATATTATCTGTATGCTAGGTAGAGGTGTATTTCATAAGCTAATGTGCAAAATATGTACATTTGTATGTAAATACTCAGGAAAAACAGGTTCATTCCCAATCCTCATCGAACATTAGGACGCTTATGATTATTATCAAGCTCTCAGGAGAATTCTTACACAAGAAAATTGTTGGCTTTTTGTCTGCAAGTCATACTAACGTCAAGTCAGGCTAATTTTTCAGTCTCTTTCTCTCTTCCCCCATCAAGAAAATCCTTTAATCTAACGTAATAATGTACAAAATGCACATTATACTGATAAGAATAATGCATAATCCTAGTAGCATGCCTGCATGCCTGCAACTTTTAATTTATTTGCTTTTCCTAACCCATTCCTTACACTTGGCGATTTTATCATTGGCAAAAAGCGACACATGTTGTAATTAGAGTTTAGCTGCCCTTTCAATCAAATCTTATCTTTTCTAATAAATCTTCCTGTGCGGAAGAATGTGTGCAAGTGGCACTGCAAGTTGCACTTCACTTAATTCTCGTATCCTTACCGAGTGCAACAATAAGCTCATCACCCAGGTTCAAAGGGCTTCACTTATTAGGCAAAAAGCAAGGAAAAGCTTCCTTTGACAAATTCTTTTGTTTAGGGACAAGAAAAGTAAAATGGTTTGACTGATGAGAATCTATGAAGTGAGCTAATGATGAATGGGCAGTTGGCTCTCGGCTTGTTTGGATAAACACCATCAAGTACTTTAGAACAAGTGTGTGATGAGTAATGACCTACGGTGGTTACTCCTGACGTCCTGACACAATGAACTCTCATCTTTTTCCTCCAAGCAGAAACTTGCAAATGGCAATAATAATAATTTTTAACAGGAAAAAGCTGCTTGGCAAAGAAAAAACTTCAACTTTTCCATTCGCATTAGACATTTTGACTTTTGTACTGTGCAGAGGTGTGCACTGTCGGTGTGCTTGTTAATGCACTTTTTGCCATGATTTGCACACTCGTGTTGGGATGTTTTTGTTGACTGGTAAAATAGATATCGGCAATAAATAACGATTTCGTTGACATTATAATTCTTGAAGAAAAATGATTGTTTTATGGTTACGTAGAGGAATGCAGTTGTGCAGCGCGCGGGGCAATTGTGTGACATGAGGATTGAGATATGCATTTCATCGTTGGAGTTGGCCTCGCCTTTCTCTTATTGATTGACAGACAGTTGAGTTGGAAGATGTTCAAGAAAAGGGAATTTGCAATGAATATGTTTGAGATACTTGCATATATAAAGGCAAAATGAAGGAATTCTAATAATAAATTAATAAATGAGAGTTTAAAGAAGGAACCCGTTCTCTACCTGAGATTGCGTACCATGCAAGCACTGAATTGTACTGGGCGAGGTGTGGACTTCAGTGGCTAATGACGTTTTCATATTAATCCAATTTGCCCTTTGCGAAAATACTTTCGATTCAGTACAATTTGCCAGGAGTGAGGGCACATTCTAGTGTTCAGATTAAACCCCTTGAGCTAAGCCATTTGATTAACCGTGCTAATGAAAATGAAAGGAAAGATAACATTGTAGATGGTTGTGTGTAATTAGGGAATTCCATTTCTGGTCATTTGGTAAGTTACAAATGCCACCAGACGAATAAACTTTGTCGACTTTTTGTTTGTGAGTGGTAAAATCAATGAAAGCCGACAGAATTAGTAAGATTCCTTTAGTTGTGGTACAGAATAAGCGTTAGAGATGCGATGTGATTACTTCTAATTTCTAGCATTTAGAATGACCAAAAAGTAAATGACAAATTCCTGTCGTGCTGAGTTTATGGTTCGATTAATTCGATAAAAAAGCAGCGTGAGAGTGTTTGCTGATAAGAAAAGAATGCTGAAAATTCAACCGACCAATATCATTGTCGAAGTCCCGAAATCGTTCATGAACAAATACTCTGGAAACTCCAATCATCTTCTCGGTGCCTTCCGTCTTGGATCTGTCATATTCTCCGGCCATGACGAACCAGGAAACTCCACGTTGATTTAAGCCAAAGAGACGGCTAAAGGTGAAAATGATATTGACGGAACTGGCGAAATATATTTATGTCTGAATATCCATTGTAAAAATCTGATGACTTACTTATTGACGCAATGTCCTGCGGTTAATACCCATTGACTTCCAATTAGAACTCCTCCACTGTAAATTCAGTTTACGGAGCATAAAACACGTTTTAGTAGCTTACGCTGAGATTTAAACAAATTGAAAATTTATTCGACGAGAAGGTATAAGCATAAACTATCAATAACTTTACCACCAGTGACCTATGAATCCCATGGTCGGATGTCTTAGTTGAAGGGAGATCTGCCAAGGCCATGCATAAGGCTGGGATATAGTTCCTCCAACGATTCTTGCAAGTGGTCCTTCAATACTAGCCGGATTCTTACTTTTCCATTTCATTACACGCGCATTAGCACGGCTATTTCGAGATGGGCTACTCCTTCGTCCTCGACTTCTTCTGCTGCTTTTCTTACTTTTATGAGATTTACTTTTTCTATTGCTGCTGACTTCATGCAGTACGCTGCTGTTGCCATTTTTATTATCTCTAAGAATGAACTTCTCATCTTCTCCCCCGCGACCTCTTGACTCCCGGTGTGTGTAAAATACGCTAATCCCACAATCTAAAATGGAATATTGTAGAAAAGAAAAAAAAGAAATTGAGAATTTAGGAGGAAACAGCAATAAAAATGTCACATTCGGTCCGCATTAGTGTGTCATTAGTGCGAAATGTCATTAGACAGGCAAGCCCAGTCGTGGAATAATTATGCTAATGAATGCACACTTTTTCAGGGTGACGTCGTCAGGTGGGCTCCGTTGGAGATACTTTTACACTTTCTTCTTTTTTATATTTCACCCTCATCAGCAGACAGGCTATATCAATGAAGTGAGCCGAGACGCCTTGAAAGTGCACAATGAAAATTTCCTTGTGGATGAACTGACAATGGAAGCCCATGTGGGTGAGTCACTTCACATTAATCATTTTGACTGTCTTCAGTTTTTACTACCTTCTTCTGTTAAAGGTCCCTTTTACGTGGGTTTCAATATATTTCCCATTTATAGCTATTGGAGTTTTCGCAAAAAACCTCATGAATGCATATCCGTGTTTTCTGTCCTAAGTGGTAAGTTTGGATTAGATAAAAATTCCTTAATCTTCGCCAAAAACCAATGTCATGAAGATGAATGTTAATGTTTATACAAACTAGTTTTATTTACTGAATGATCAACTAATATATGTATTTTTTGCATAAGATCTTCTCGGATTCCAGTCCAATGGTCGAAGGTTGAGCCACTGTCACAAATGAATTTTGTAGTTTGTTAACGTGCACCGTTAATTATTCGTGATTTTATGCAAGCCCTTAAAATTAAAGTAAACTTGAACTTGACATCAACTTTCTTGAGGAAGGTTGTATGTATGTAGTATGTACGCATTTGTTGACAAAAGGTCTGGCCCTACATAATAAAGTAAGCATCTCATAAAGAGTAAAGTGGTAACAATGCATGAGCTGCACACAGGTATAATTGCATTTTAATATTCGTATTTTCTCCCCTCGCAAATAAGTACTTCCACATAAAAACTCCGCTTTCGCATGGATAACCTAATTTTTCTCATGTATGCAAAGTCATGATCACGCCGCTGTTTTGCTTCCCCGTACTACCGTGAGTTCCTCATCCTTTACCTTATATGCATATCATCACACCTTGATTTTTTTGCCCACATCCCATTAAAAGTTTGTAGGAATAAAGACGAACACACATATACCTAAATGGACTTTATTGTTAGGAGGAGCGCTAAGATGCAAAGATGTAAAAAAAGCATTTTCCCATGAAAGATGAAGCATGTGAACGATTTTGATATTAACGGTAAAGAAAAGGAGTTGAATTAAAAAGGAGCTCCTTTTTAAAAACGTCGCGTACAGAAATTCCATCGTGCAACAAAGGAGTCTAAAAGAAGTAGCAAAAAAAGAAACATGCATGCATGCATATTTTTATATAGGGTAACGCATTGTCGATGTGAAATTGCTGAAAACATTTTCATTCTTCTTCAGGTGAACTGGATGAATGGATGAGTGAGTCGATTGTCGATACAAATCAGTGTGTATCGTGCGCATTGTGCACTTGTTCTGACGCTAAATGCAACAAGGAGAAGTATATATGCAATAACGTGCATAATGCACAAGACACAACAACACTAACTCTAACTATGTTTGTTCACACTTCAGTCCCAGTGAAGCCTTTGGTAGGGCAGAAAACTTCCCCTGAAATCTCATAAACTCTCATCCCATAAGACTTTTCTATGAATTGCATAAAGTAGGATGATCTTTGTCATGAAAAATTTGAAATAGATACATACTTAAAAACATACTTCGTCTCGTGCAAAATGCGTGCCCATCTGAAAACGAAGCGTGTTAGCTCAAATTAAATTTATTCATCGATGAACACACATTGCATTCACCCTGATGTAGTTTCCCGTCTTCTTCACGTTCTCACTAAATTCCTTTGCCCGAAAGGACAAAGGACAATTGAACAAATGTATATAATTATTTCAACCGAAATATCTCACGGATTTTAGATTCACTCCCATGAAAATTTCAATCCAATTTGCACAGTTCATATTAATAACCTAAATATTTTTTATGCCTGGCCTAACACACTATACTTTCACATGGGAAAGGTTATGGATATACTAATAATGGGCTTTATGAATTCATATACTCCATTTATGTTTTGTTTTATTTTTACACGACTGCTTGATAGTAGCGTAACACACCAATGCACCAGGCACCAAGTCAAAATATGTTTACGGATTCGCATTTTAAACAATCCCGAAACTCTTACCTGCGCTGTTTTCTGGGAACATATAATAACCTACAACATAATTATCTGGAATCACTACCACTAGAACTATCGCTAATGTGATGAACTGGAAGAACAAAGTCAATTGTCCAACGCCAAACGTCCTTCCATCTACTTTATCACCTCTGCCGATGAACCTTTGTGTGAGGAACTGCACCATCATAAATTTAACCGGATTTATTTGAACAAAGTCTTGCACCAAACCCGGTTTCTAGTATTTCGCAACAAGGCACTTCGTAGCAAAACTCTGAACTGAAAACTGAAGAGTTTGTATAATTCATGGAACTAGCTTCACACAATTCACAACAAAGGAACTTTTACATACCGCATCCTATGCATAACTAAATGAAATTTTATTTACTTTCCTCGTTGATATTCATAATTACAAATTAATACATAACCACCACATGTCAATTTTTTTAAATGCAACTCGTTCGCTCCAATTTAAAAAACGTGAATCCGAAAATTCATTCAAAATACTTGGACGTGTTCTTAAGAATGCAAGCACAAGAAAAAAACTTGCCATTAGCGATGCACGTTGTTTGCTTATTCAAAACGAAAACAAAAGTTTCTAATCTGACTCTAAGTCACATAACTTTCTGAAGATAAACATCGGTGATGACATACACCTGTCTTTAACCATTTTTAAAAATTCTATCAATGCAGAGATTTCCCTTCAGTAAAGAAATGAGTGTACACAGTAGCTCGACGAAAATCTTCGCTTTTGTTTTGCCAAACACCAAGTTTCAAGGTAGCGTAGGCTAATGATGAGATGAGACTACCGATTACGATCGAAGTGAACAGCGAATGTCACTTTTTATTTTCGAAGGATAGGTTACGTCGCCAAACAAGATGCGCGCCTCCACTTTGACAAGCAAAAGTAAAGTGAACAATTTAAATGCAAGCAAACTCAATGCAGATTAGATTTTTTGTAGCTTGCGTAAGTGGCAAACGAAAGTACATATTATAGGGTCCGGCGCGGCTATAAACAATATGTATCAATTTTTCTTCATGTTCTTTCCCTTTTCAAATTGTGCGATATTACATAGTAAAGTTGTAATGTCACCTCAACTCACGCACTCCACTCACGTTCACGTTGTTTACAGCGGCGTCCTCGCCGATTTATTACGTTAAACTGCAAACAACTCAGAAACCGTCTGCTTGGCAGCTTATTAAGCTTCCCATTTACATGTGTACACCTTCACAACTTTTGTCACACAAGATTTATACGAACAACTAGGAGAGCACCATGTGCCGTGTGACTATGGATGCTTGCCACGGCTTACTACAACTACTATACTAACTAACCACACTCAAAAAAATTTATTACCGGCACATCATCAATGGCTAGAGATAGATTGGCAGGTAAAAAAGGAAAAGAACGAGCAACGAAGGTAAACCCAAAAGTACGGAGACAGAAAAAAGAGTCAGTCAGTCAGTCGAGCAGTATGAAAAACGTGCATGCATTGCATATAGTTATGTATAATAGGAATAAAAAAGCAATTCAAGAGTAACAGAAGCCTTTTTGCATTGCAGAAGAAAAGTACACGAAATTTTTCCCCTTTGCAAAGTATACACATTCGCATTCACTCACTTACGGTAACGATCATCACATCTCACATCCACACAAGGAAACAAGAGAGGAACAAAGACGAGTCAAGTATAAAAAGCAAAGGGAGCACACTTTCAGTGGTTTGGGGTTTTCAGTATAAAAAGCAAAGGGCACAATTTTTTTGAGCCCTGCCTGTCCCGTATAATCTCATTCACAGTTTAAAATTCAGTGCGTTTTATGTGAGTTGCGACTTTACAACCGTTACAATGCATGAATACTTATTCTTAAAACGAGGTGGATTTACGCGCTTACGTTGCATTTTTATTGCATCCAAACACACGTTTTAGCAATCGTCCACGCAGGAAATTGCAATCGTAGACGAAGACATAACAATAATGGTGGATTTTTTTTGATGAAGTCGAGGCAAGCACACAAGGGGTCATCATATCACAGCCACCAGCATGCGCATTCTCAACTAACAAATTGCATGCAAAAGTAATAACATGCTTCTCGCTAGCAATCATCATCATCACTTTGGGAGTGAGTTCTTTACACAATTTCGTGTAGGTACTACTCAGGAAAAAGTTAAGTGTGTGAACAACCCATTGAAAATATGGATTCCAAAAAGATCTTCGAATTGAAGGGTTTGTGTTTGTGGTACTGGGAAAAGTAGCAATAAAATGGACATTAGATTAAGAATGACAACGAGAGAGAGAAAAAATCGATATTATTATGCGTACGACATGCTACACGCTCCGTCGCACTACGGTACCTTTTTTTGAGCATATCCAACCGCAAATAGAAATGGAATGTCAATTCGTCGCAAGATGCCACATTTAAGGATATAAACAGATATGATTATGGTGAGCCTTGTGGATAACGATTAGACCAGAAAGAGTGTTGAAAGCTCGTTTAGCTATTACATTACTAACACATATATGCATTTAGGTATGTAAAGTGACAAAAATATACTCAAGAAAAAATGCCTGAAACGCTTTTTGTCACCGTCTGATTTTGTGAGTTTCATATTATCTCGATGCACATTTAAGTGGAAGTATTTTTTACAGCGGAGTGTAATGCAAAACGTAGCGAGAGATTGCATGCAAGCTAAATGAAAGTAAAGTACATATGCAAAAAAAGCGATAAAAACAAAAGTGAAAATATCTTTTAGGACAACGACACTATACTGTCCTCCGCAGAGACAAGAAATCTATAAGTTCTTCAGAAAAAATAAGTAAACTCTCGTTTTAAAAGACCTTTTGCTTCTCAGATCACAAGATAAAAATCGTTGATGAAGTATTATGTTATCGACTACTACATGCATGCACTATGCACTCAAAAAATGCGTGCAAAAGTCAATGCGAAGGGAGAAGAACTAAAGTTCATTGTTTTCAACTTTTCATTCATAAGGATATCGTTGAATGTTGAGTCATTCATCATTTCGTTAAAAATGATGATTATACCGTTTTTACTGTCTTACGCAGTTGCGTTTTGCGTTTATTTACGAAAGATCCCAAAATGATGAATGCAGTTTTGCGAGTGATGCATATGCGTAGATATTCTCCGCACACACGTTAGCTATGCCCTACGCCTATATCTTCATAAAAGTGCATAAAATACATGCTGTGCGCTGCATTGATGTTTCAGTGAATAGACGTTGATGGCTCTAGTTTTTGGAAAGACAATGTTGAATGTGTTTTTGGGCAATTCAATTCAATAAATGCTTTTTGTTTCTTGTCGAAGAAAACAATCTTTTTTTAATGCTAATGATGTAAAAAGGGAAAGGAGTTTTCTTTCTTGCACGCTCAACTTCTCGGCTCCCATAAGTAATCATCATGCTGTCAAATGGAATCGACAATCACTGTCATTTACACTTCTGTCTTTTCTAACAATATTTATAATGAAACTATTTATGATGAGTGTTCATCTCTGCACATCTTGAAAGTGTTTTTCCCTAATCACACGTATGGAAATCACAACTTATTACTCTGGGTTATTGTCACTAGCAAAAAAGGGAAAAAACAATTTTATGTTTAAAAATCAAGTACTTAATTATATATTGGTCGGCTATTAAAAACAGAACAAAAACAAGCCGATTCTCACACTCGATTTTTAAGAAGCTAGAAAAAGCTATTTGGAACTACTTTATTATAGTACCAGTTTGAAGTTCGGCAAAAACGTGTTCGCAAACGTAACAAATAAAATAGAGCTAAAAGCTCTAAGAACTTGAAGAAGTGTGATGATTAATATTTGCACAAGAAAGAAGAAGAAAATCGCTGAATGAAGGCAGTGAAACCATATATTCACAGTCAAGCAGCTTAAATGCTTTTCATCAACTTCTTGTTCTTTCGATGCGCTTCCTTGACAAGACTTTACAAAAGGGATGGAAAAGGAGAGAGATTGTTATCAGGATGCACTGATTCAACATGAAATATGACACGAAAAGATTGAATTGCAACCAGAGCTCTCATTAAATCAATTGTGAGTTGAGTGTTGAGGTTCACTTAAGAAGGTGCGAGTGAGATGAAGCACGTTGTGGAGACTCGTATTTGTGTGTCAATAACAAATATTTATAAGCTTATTCTCGATAGCTGAAATGCAACTAATATGATAATAATGCAACCTGTCAAGTAGTACACGCAGTAGCAGGTCTTGTTCTCACTGGTTGGTCTCCCACAAATAATGTTATGCAGATTAAGATCAACGGGTAATAATATACTACCTATCAACTTGACTTGGCGAATTATAAGTGCATGATAAGTATTATTTGCAATATTTTTTTGAATTCAAACCTATGACTGCGTGCATACCATATATTCTTCAGAGTTTACATAAATTATCGCACTTCTGAATTGTAATGAGCTTCTTAAAGTGCCAAAAGTGTATGAATTCTTGAATGTTTGTTCCTTTTGGAGAGCGTGAACTTGAAGCGTTTTGCAGAATGATCTATATTCAAGGAAGTATGATATACGTGATGCACGTGAAAAAAAATCTCGTTTGTTCTTATCAATGCAGTTCAGTTTGTTCAACGTGGCCAACGCGAAAAAGTCATGGTGTGCGTGTAAACAATAATTGGGCTCGCTGGTTTCAAACCTGACGTGTATTATTATTATGCATAAAGTGCAATATGTTTTGCATATGTTTACGCACAGGGTGCTGCACGAGGATAATCCTCATTTGCTTCGAATTTTATTGACAGTGCTAGGTCGCGCTTGAAATCGTAATAAAATGTTGAACAACTTAAAAATGGCATGTTCTTGGCCATTATCGTTTTTGTAAAATTTATGGAGTATGATGCGGTCAGATCAATTACAAAAGGTTCGATGTATATGCATATCCCAGTTCGTCAAAAACAGGAAGCTAGACACTTGTCTTTATCGAAATTGTGCGACTTTGGCAGTCGTGCGACATAAAGCCAAGCCAGAAAAAGCAACGTGCGTCCGATACAACGACAAAAAGTCATCGAATGTTAGAAGGAGAGAGATAATGGTGCAAAGATCATCAGTTCAGGAGCAAGTTCACTTTTCATTGCATCGAATGCGTAATCATAATTCGTGTTTGTAGGAAACTAAAAGTAATGCACGCCGTCGGTGGTGGCGCATTTTCAAAGGATATAAACAATACAGTAAAAGTTTTTTATTGATATGCGAACTTGGTGATAAACCACTTTCAAGCTAATGGAACTTCACACAGAAAGAGAATACACTCATGAGTGTAAAGACACTAGGACCAATCAACTTGCACTCTCTTCGAATGATATGAATATGCGTATGAAATGGAAACACAAGTGCTATTGTGATTCAATCTTTTTCATGAATGGTTCCCCTTCCTCCTTTCAAAGCGTCATTTGAAAATCTCAAATGAGAAGTGGCTACAACTCTAATCATGAAAACAATTTCATGTCCAGTTGTAGATTACATGCATCGATCACGTCACATCACGATCATCTGTCACTGCTACTTTCCTAATTGTCTTACTTAACAAATGTAACTTTCTTCCATTTTTTCTCAGATTTTTATTTATTTATGACACAACATATCTGTATATGCCAGTCCAATTACATTTTATGAAATCACTCCTTGAATGCATGTAGAATAAATATGCACATGCACAGGTTAGGTTGTTTCATATTGCTCAAAATCGAATGAGAATGGTTTTCTGTAAAAATCAAAAGTGATGCATGTTGTTGACTGTCAACTTGTTCGTTACGATATACTCGTTCTTCAAATCTTCTTTGCACTAAGACGCATTTTTTGATGACTAGATCGTACCGTGGCCGTGACACATGATTTGCATCGGCTATTTGCAACCTTGTGTGAAAAGACGTTTTGCAGGGGGCGGCTACTGTTTTCAATCTTATCTTTTTTACACCTTTCATAACCATTTTCACGTTGAAGATTTCCTACTCGTTGATTGATATTGATCTTCATACTCCTCAACAAGCTTTTGTTTCACGATTTTAGACTATATATATGAGGAAACGCTTTATAACGCAATAAATTCCGTGTACAACATCCTCAACAACTCATTTCCTGCTCAGATTTCAAAACGTCCTTGTTGTGATGTCATTGTTGATTGATAGAAGTGGATATTTAGCATACATTACGCACTAATGAGTGTGAGTTTATTTTTATAAAAACAAAAGCGAGGTATATGAAATACGAGCGATTTCTATCAGTTTTCTTGCGTTGCCAAAAAATTGATGCATTTTGTTTGCATATTAATTTGGCTATTATGTTATGATATGCCACTTTTGCTCCTGTCAAGGATGAAGAGTGGAAGGTTAGATAAAGATGTACGGAGGAAAACTGACTTGAAAAGTTGACGGACAGTAAGATGAATTGTGTTGATATGAACATTGATCTGAAATGATGTTTTCATATGCAGCATGCATTGCTGTTGTGCGAGTAGTTTAATCGTAAGTATGGGGTGTTGATGCAACAAAGTACAAGTCAGAAAGAAGTCGAGTCGCCCTTCCTTTGTGCATATAAATGCATCTTAGCTTTCATTCCCGAAAATCAAAATAATTCCATCATTATGTGTAATGCATTATGCATGAAAGTATTCAGATTGTCAACAGATCAACTCTGCTACCAATTTGTTTGTTGTGAAACTCTAAAATCTAAAGACGTACTCAAAAGACAATGCCAAAAAATGAAAAGGAAAGTTAATTAAACATCCTGTAAAAATGAGATTGGGAAGCAAAACATTTTTTTTGCATTTTATTTCCTTTATGCATTTTTGTGTGACACATTTTTGTGTGGCGTTTGATGTACTTCATTTTGTTTGAGAAGGTCGTTTTGTAAAAATAATTATTAATTGATGCGACAGAAGTACTAACATTTGGTCATATTTGCAGTTGAATCACATCACAAGAATGCAAACGAGGTACGTATACCGCGAAACTGACAAATATCAGCTACTTACATTCATGTACACAACAGTAAATAGTTTTTTTACTGACAATCGCGACACATACGCATCCATTCGACATTTTTTGTCTTAACAAAATTCAAAGAGACTGTTTGACATTTGAACATGTAAAAAGTGATGAAACCACAGGAAATTTGTGTTCAACAAGCACAAAAAAAGATAAAGAAAGCTTCGCTTTGAAGAAACTCAATAAATTGTGATGTAGTTATTGGCACTCTACATAATGCTACTGAACAACTTTGATGAGCTCTCTAAAAATGACTACCACCACGGCTATATATATAAAAACCAACATTTTACCTTCTTCGTTTCAACTTTTTTGCATTCATAAAAATTTAATGAAACTTTTACCGTTGATTTACCATTTTATCTCAATTTCACGAATTTGCTCATCCATAATTTTCTGCCATTCACTTCAAAATTATTCGACTTCAATTTGAAGTGAGTATAAACCTTAATACAATACTTCTAGCCTCTTTAAAATTGGTAATGATTTTGCCTTTTCCGTATAAAACTTTCCAAGCTTTCCGAAATCTAATACACCGATTTAGAAAGATTTTGTTCGACAAAAGGCACCAAATCAAAATCAGTTCCGAAAATTGTAGATGATTTCACTGAAAAAGCAAGTTTGGAAATTGGCATTATTTTACAAAGCCACTGCCCCATGATCACATCTAATAGCATCTAATCGAACATATCTTTCTAAGCAAGTCAACTGCGCTTTAAGTCTCCGTTATGAAAAATTGCAATTAGTTTAAAAAGTGCCTCATATATGCATATCTGCACACCCTCCTATACGAGCATAATATTTTATTCGATCACACAAAGACAAAGAACGAAGACAAATACAAAGCAGGTTTCTCCAATCCAATCATTTATTAGAAGAGCAATAATTTTTGGAGATTGTGAATTTTGTGCAATATGCTTTTTGCGAGTCGATAGAAAAATGCAGCGGGACGTGTGGACATAATAATTTGCGGACGTGTTACCTGAACGCAGTTGTAAATTACTTTTTGTCTAACCGCATTTTGACAAGGGGATATTGTAGAAAGCTTTGATTCAAATGTTTCAATGATTGCCGAGTCTACAATTAAATGCCCAACTTCTCCCCCTGCAATTGTAGTTTTCCTTTTAGAAAAACCCGATGGGCGAATGCAAGGAACTTTTTATAGGTCTTATTATAATTGTAGATTGTAGTAGCTTTTAGTGGAGCCCTTTTACAATCACCCAAAACAAGAAAATAAATGTAATGACTGGACTGTCAGTACCAGTTATGCACATGTGCGTATGTATGTGTCATGCCACCTGTCAAGCCCATTTTTTGTGTTGATCGAAATCGAATGGGAGAGAGCGTATTATTATTTCCTGAGAAATGCAAAGTATGTACAACTTATGGCTTCACCACTAAAACCATATTTTGTGAGAAATGCATTCACCTATCAATTTGTTTATTATTTATTATTACTACCGGTTAAAAGTTTCCGTGTGAAGACCGATTTCATTTGTGAAATGCTGTCTTGAGTGAGTCGGGAGAATAACCGAGAAGTAGGTCATCCTCGAGAATATAATGGATGAGCAATATTATAAAGATGATGGCATATAATGGGTGAGTAATGGGACAAAAAATAGACCTTCTGCTTACCATCATTCTCAAAATTCATAAGAAAATCACAAACAGAGCATCAACAAAGTACAACGTAACTGCAATTTATTGACGAAAATGAAAGAAAATGAGTTTACAGAGAGGAGAGCTGAGGGTTTCATATTATGCAGATTGTAACTGTATTGAGGAGCATTAACGAACACTGTACACATTGTACCAGGGCTTGTAATCCCAATTGTCTGGCTCGATCGTATTTTTTTGTGCTAAAGGTGCTTTACGATTTCCGTATAAAAAATCTTGTACAAAAAACTGGACGCGTCGACGTTCAAGGGTTTCCTAATGATCAGAAATTGGCGTATGGTACGGTGAGATACAATAATCTACGGGCAATTTTAATTTTTACTTCTCTCATCGTTAATGGTTCTAGGAATAAGATAAGGTCAGGGTGCCTTCTGTACTAATCTATGAGGTGGTGCTAATGTCTGAGGAAAGTACTCACAGGAAGACGATCATCATGTGTGCTGACGCAGACAGTGATGATGAGTAGTAGGATTTAATCTGATTGCAAATTGCAATTTGGAAAGGTTCGAAAGAAAGTGTGAATGAGAAAAAGTTGGAGTTACGTGTGCCAATCTACTAGTACAAGTGCTTCCACGGAAAAGATTTTCCATTTTTTAATGTCATTCGTCATTTGAATGCAGAAAATTGAACTGCTGTAAAATAAACTTATTGGATGTGTCAACTCAAATGCTTGCCATTGCCAATTATTAGTACCTTTTTTACATAGGCATACTACACAACTCGGAAACGTTGATTTCGTTCAGGTAGACGATACATGCATATATGTATATGCATACACGGATAATACAGAATGTGATCAACGCGATTCCTATTCGTTCATCTTCGGTTGATCTGATTTCTTTTCTTGCGACAACAAAAAAGCTTTCTTTTTTGCCTGAAAAAGGTAGAATCCTTTTTTTTCTCTGCATACTTTCAGCTTTAATGAATTTTGAGGTGCCAACATAAAAAATAGGTTGCTGAAAGGATTAAAAAGTGAAGGTGACTCATCTCTTGCTGTTTTGGCAAACTTAGGAAAGTAGGTACAAAAACATGATGCTAAACACACGTTAAAATTCATATGCAGAATTCTTATATTGATGCCGGCCTTTGACTAGAATAAAAGCTCACACGTAGTTCTAACAAAAGATTTTGAAACCGAAATAGACTCAACAATCGACAATTGTTACCACATTGTGTGAAGAAGTGCTACAAAAGAAACCAGCCGGTTGCAAGTAGCTATATTGCAATAAATCATGTATGCAAACTTTTATTATGGAAATAAGCAGAGGCAGAATGCATTCGCGTGCGCCAACAAAAATCTCTTGCTTACTTTGCCTTGCAAGTTGCATATTTATTTGTACTCAGCGTCAGATTTTTGATAAATAATCGGCATGCAATAAACCCCTTGTGTATATTTTTTGTCAGTGACATGAAAAGCTAGTCAAAGGTACACTTGTTGTAGATTTTGAGGCATGCAGACTTTAGACTTTTATTGAATCTTATGTAAAAGTACACAGACATAAAATATTGATTAGGACAAGAAGGAAAAAAATCACTGTACAATCTTGAAAACTGCTTTGCGTGACATTGATCTTGTCATGCTGAGATTATTTCTCATTTTATGTACAAAAACCTCGTGGGGATGATAGGATGAGGATAATGATGGCACCTCGTAAAAACATCACAAGGAGCGTCATCTTGTTCCATCCCATCGTTAAATCCCCATTCATTGTTGTGATATGCTTCTGAAGTGAAAAAAGGAAGGATGATCGCCTCAAATCATATCATCTCGCATGTCATGTCATGATGCATGAATAATGTAGATACAGATGATTGGTGCCGACATACATGCCCAAATTATGTGTAACAAGAACGTTTACGGTTAAACACGAACTTTTCGTTGTTAAAGAAAAGTAACGTCGTTGCGTATTACAGTTTAGAATGTTTATAGCACACCGGCTCATATGGATATGTATATAGGCATGTGGTGTGTGTGCAAACTGGGGTGTTTTCCTCTGCAAGAAAGAATGTGAATTTTCAGAGATTTCACTAAAAATTCATCATCTCATTATACCCTCCGTCTGCGCCCAGGCACCAGTTCAAGAAAAAAATTAATGTATCAAAAAAGTAATTTTTTATTATCTTTCACGATAATCCACATAACAATGCAAGCATTCAATTTTCCTTTCAACCTAAACTTTGCCAGTGGATCAATTGAATTAGTTTTTCACACGCTATGGCTATGACGTTGTGAGCAATCGGAAACTGGTTTCTTGCTTTTCATTACTTACAAATTGGTATGAACATCAATTGATGCGAGAGAAGAAATTAAATTCCTTCTTCACTCTTCCCCTGGCTTTGGCGTCCAAGCCTACTGCCAACTTTGTGTGCGATTTAATCAGATGTGTAATGTTTAGTAACTAGTGATTTGCGATGGACGGACATGCGATGAGTAGGGTAGAGAGCTTGCTTCTGGCAGTGCCAATTCGATAAAAATTGTCATTATGATAAGTACTTTTAATCAATTATTTTGTGAATGTGGCTTTCAATCAATTGCCAGTTTATTATATTCATTCAAATTGGTATATAGGAAAAGATAATGTGATCTGAACGGAAGTACCATGAATTAAAGTTAAAGTTTGCGTTATTTGCGGACGTATTTCGTTATATTCATTTACGACTTGAGTAATACCAGAGAAGTATAGATACATTGACATTCCTGCAATCCGGCAATCATGGAACGAATGTACATATATGCCTACTAAATGACTAATAAACACTTGCCGTCCTCCAGCTTTCCTGGTTTGATGCAATTACGCACCAATAATCCGTAAACTGCAGATTTTATGCAGTATTTCATTCGAAGACGCATTATAATTGTTGTTGAAAGTTGAGAAACCTTGAAACAAGCAGATTCATGCATGATGCACAAATGCACATCACAGATCTCGTATAAGTGTAACGAATGGCCAAGGGTTGAATGAGACGTCTTTGTATACAACGGTTATGCGCTTCATCGCAGCCGAATCCTCTCTCAGGTATGCACTTACAGAAGCTTTTATTGACAATGGTCAAGAATACTTGCTAAAGCTTAGAAAAATATTTCTAAGAATCACCATGAACTGGTGCAGGTACTACTTACAGATGAGATGACGTAGTTTAGATTTAAGATGGTGACGTAGTTTTGTTCTGCTCTACACTTATTATTGTGTGATGCTTCAACGAAATTACAGTGGATTGGATGGGTACGAAGATTCATGATTTTTGGGCTTTAATCGGAAATCAAAGATTGCTGATGATTTCTCCTTATCGTTATACCTTCCAGATGCATGTTACAAAACTGATGAAATGCTAAGCAGCTGCATGTTCATATAAAGTCTGGTGTGTTTTGCCTTCTTTACTGATTGTGAATAAAACTGTTCCGTGATAGGTAATGAGCAGGAGACTTGGTACGACTGAAACTACACAACGCACTCCCGAACCTGGAATCTTTACAAACAATGGAGAAAAAAGTGAACTTAAACGTTTCCAGCATTCTTAGTGTAGTAATACTCCTCACATTTACAGGTAAAATATTTGTACCGTTTTTCACACGCCTTGCTTGTTCAACCTCTACCAAAGAATAAAGGGTTTGGAGGTGAGTTTTTGAAATCATTGGATATTTTCATCAACTGCTTGGTTTGATTTTATATTTTAGTGATGTCCACTGCTGCAATCTGCTGCTATTCGTACCACCCTGGAATATGTGCAGACTGTTCCTCGCCAACTTTCCTTGGCCATTGTCCGGCTGTGGATGGAGATTGTAACATATTCGGTTGTAACTGTGTAAATGGGTGCAGACAACCACCAAGTGGAAGGATAGGCTGTGCTCCAACGGATCACCTTTTTCATCCCAGAGGTGTGCAATCGGAGAAAAATTGTTGGTTAATGGATGAAAATGAAAAGTGTAAAGGTCGAGTGTTTAGGCGAGTGACGAATTCGTGATCCTGTAACTTGTAACTTTAATGTTAGGTATGCATTGCTATGATATGATATAGATATACCGAATGTATATTATGTATGTATTTAAATTATTAAAACACTGCGTACTTTAATTCATAAAACATATATAAAAGAATACACGCGACACGTTTACGAAAAATAGCAATTAATTTGATTCAAACAAGTATCTTTTCGTAAAGAGGAAATTGTTTAGCTGCATGATGAAATCTCCCACATTACCCAAGGAATTCGCTGAATTTTCAATATAACCAACGGTAAAATCAATCGTTTCCTCAAAGGACGAGTACTGGCGATTTACTTTTAGGCCAACCAATTTCTCGATCGCAGAAGAGTATTCCGAATGTGGTTTGACTGAGCTGCAGAATTTGACACAAATAAACAACTTCGATATTTATGTAATTTTTTATCATGCTCCTACTCAGCTACTCACAATCCGTCCGTGAATCAACATATTCAAATAGCGACATTTCAGTAAATTCCTTATACCTGCTCGTAGATTCCATTGGAGAATCAGGCGTTTGAGCTACAGGCCCTTCTTTAGTTCGTATGTCTGCATTTGCTGGAATTTGAGCAAGGATAAAAACACTAAGGCATCTGGTAAAAAGTCGACCCCTTAAAATTGTCAAATACAAAAAAAATTAATTTAATCTAGTGAAATATCACAACACGAATTTATATATTTTGCTTGCAACATACTTAACAGTTAGTTGCGAGGCCTTTCCTAATCCCAAAGCTCCAAGTAAACCCCAACTTTGCTTATCATCTGAATAAAGTGACAAGTGTTGAGCTAATGAGCTCAAAAACTTTTTTACACATTTTGGAACCGCATCACCAACATTTGGTGTCCCATTCCCACTATTGGCTTGTAGAATGCAGAGAGAACACTGTATCATTTTCTCGTAAATTAAAGGCATTGCTTCCTCATTTGATTCACTAAAACACGAGAGAAAAATATTATAAATTTTCAACCATTTAGCAGATTTTATATCTACACTGATATCCTAAATAAAAACACTAACTTACCGTGGCTTCATATTTTTTAAAATATCAGAAAGGAAATTGATTGAATTCACGCCTCCATTACAAATCAGTCTAAAACGCTTCATCAGTAAAACATACAATACTAAGAAGTGACCGTCCTTCGATGATACCTCAAAGTAACTCGCCACATCCCTTTCATCCGGCGTAAGCACAGCGCTTTCACACATATTTTTCCAACTTGCACCTACATATAATACCAATTCGAATTATGCACACCTGAGGTGTGACAGATCACAACTCATAACCTCACAAAAATAAAATACAAGTTATGACTACGAACCAGAATGGGCAAAGCACAAGTTCATCACAGTTTCTACCAGTGGCACCACAACATACGCTGGAACCTTAGCAGAGAAACTCAACTGCACCAATGAGTAAAGCACGGAAAGTGGGGCATCACTTGTAGCATTGCACCACTCAATTAAAGCGTTCCTAGCAATCGTTCCCAAATAGTGGTTACTCATTAAGGATACCAGCTCCTGAAGTTGAGGAAGAAATTCTTCTGTTTGAGTATCTGATACAAAAATCATATAAAAGTTACCACTAAGACATCTTAAATATTATGTACGATTTTCTCATGTTCAAGAGCTTACTTTCACTTCGAACTATTATAACAATATCGTTCATTAATAGTTGAATAGAATCCTCAAAGTTTTTTGAATGTGTTCCTAGCATTTGCTTGTACTTGGAAGATGCTGTCACCAAAAGTCGTATGTATGACCGTACATACAAATATCTCTTGTGTGGGGTATCCAGACGATGCGATCTGACACCAGATCCACTTGTTACCACTGGTTGAATGTCCGGGGTTTGAAATCCCGATGCTAACTTCAAAAGTCTGAAAATAAAATTGGATTGATTATCTCGAAGTTTTGGTTTAATGAATGGGATTGTATGCATTTCATTTACTTTAACACTGCTTTGTCCATGTGATGACCATTATCCAAGTGTAACACCACACGAGGGTCAATACTCATCACAAACCAATTTAATATAGGCTCAAGACAAGACGGAAGGACATTTTCCCATGACATTTGGTACAGCGCCCGTTCCATCACACATACCCAGCTTGGACTCTGGGCGCAACCGTAAATAATATTGATATTATTCAATTTAATTAAGTTCCTGCCTTCAATTTTCAATAAAGATTCCAAGTATAACATAAAAAATCACCTCTCTCGCTACAGTATCATTGGCCAGTCTTACAGTAAGGTTTAGCAAGATGCCAAATCCTTTGGAGATCGTGGACGGATTCAAGTGTTTTATCCACTCGATCCAATTGACTTGGGCGAAAATCACAGCTAAAAAACTATGACAGGATGGAAGATATTTCTCCACTACCTACAAAATGTACAGTTGCAAATATTTATTACATGAGACACACCACGTAGCTAATTTTGAATATTAGTTTAAAGCTGTACCCTGTTCATTGTTTCGACATCTGAAAAATTTGGCCAAAATATCGTCCAAGGGACACTGACCAAACAATTGTGAACAACTCCAAGAACGTGTGGCTTGACTCCAGTATTAGCATAGTTGTCAACATAAAAGCACCACAGGTAAGAAAATAACGATCCAGTACCTGCCGTCCAAAATTAAAACACGTTTGCAATGTTACATGTGTTATTTGAAACATTTGGAAGACTGTAATAATTCGTATAGAATTTTACCTGGAAGAGTTTCAACGAGGAACATTAGGCAGTCTGTAAAATCATTCATGAAAACAATGGCGTACGACGAATCATTCGCAACCCAAGGATGTAACACACTCGAACTATCGAAGTTCATTTGCTGAATCCATTGAGCACATTGTTGCTGGATAATTTTCTGACTGTATGGTAGAATCCATGGAGCATAGAGATCATGCAGAGCTGGCCATATACTTTCCACAACTGTTAAAAAAGCAAATGCCACAAAAATCAAATGCTGCGACACTCAAAAGCAAGTTTATTTTTAACACAATTCAACTAACTTTTCTGTGATAAGGATCCTTTTGAATTCTTCAATGTGGACGCAACAATACTAACAGAAATTAATTGCATAAAACAAGACAGGGCTTCAATATAATTCCTGTATTTGGGATATAGGCCATAGATTCCATACGACAATCGCTCCTTTGTGAAATGCTTCGCCAGCAAACGAGCTGTTTCGATTAGCTTCAGAATTTCAGTAACATGCCATTGATTAATAATAAAATCCTTAAACTTAAAACCATTTATTTTTACAGAAATTTTAGATTCAAATCAGTTATACCTCTTGATGGTGGATTATATTAGCTTCGGTGGCAAAACGCTTGATTTCTCTCCTCTTAATTGCAGAGTCCATTCCCATTTTAAATCGAATAGCGTTTCGGCTTAAGCAGTTGAAGAAATCGAACCAAATCATTAGGGGAACAATTTGCGACTCACTTCCTTGCAGCAAGTAGTTCAATATCTCTCCATAATGTTGCGGAAAATCATACAATAGCATGACTTTAAAATGATTCCTGAACACATCGTAGACCATGGGAGGTTGCTCCGGGTCAAACCCTTCGCTTGTCAGGGCTTTCCAAATATATGAAATTAACTGCGACCTTTCGAAAAGCTTTGGCTTCGTCTTCCTTAACCAAGATGATATATCAAACTGTAAAAATGAACAGAAAAATGAATTCAATCCTAAACAATCAATCTTTTGCATTGTAGCATACAAGTACAATCGCGGAACTGTCTGCTTACCTTTGTTAGGATTACAAATGCGAGATCAGAATCCTTCTTTGGAATGTTTGTAACGTCTTTGTAAATCTCGATTAAATTAGACGTTGAACAGAGAGCAAGATTAATATTTGGAGCGAGGACACCGATCAGATGTGGCTTAACAACGCAATTGTTCACTAGTCGCTTGTACTGGCTTGCGTCCGGAGAAATGAACTCTCGTCCTACGACTTCTGCTGACGAAGTAAATAGCTGGCGAGTCGGAGGGTAAAAATTTGTCTCGTCGTTTATCAGTTCAACTATAAGATAAAATAATTCTGCGCCAACAGAACTAGTCCTTAAACGGTCTGGTTGGCTCTCCTGTAGGTTTCTGAAATTTACTATGAGAGTTCTGTAAAGAAAAGAGTGCGCGAGTTAGCAAAACGAAACATGCATATTGAAAGACCCCCAAACCCGACTTAGTTATCGGATATACATACGTGATAAAATCTTCCAAAAGTACTGCAGCAACACAGACATTCATTGGAGGAGGCTGTATTAATTTATCATTCAATAGTCCTTCATAATCCGTTCGGTTCTGATGTATTCTTCGCCCAACAGTTTCGTTCAACCGTGCTTCCGTATACTAAACGAAATGGCATTAACGAAAATAAATCGAAAATGAAATGTTAAAATAAATTCAAATTATCTCAACTTCTAGTTCAGAACAAATATCGAATCAGCTTGTTACGGTGAATAGTCTACCTTAAATAATACATGTGCTGGCCCAGTACAGCTTCCCCATTTCTTCGTACCGCTACATCTTACATTTACTAAAGCTTCGGCTGGAAAATTGTTGTACAAGTCTGGAAGAGTTTCGCAAAAGGAACAGTCTAATGAAGTTTGCTGTGATATTTGCAGTGAAAACAGCCTACAAATAATTATATCAATTAGGTTAATACGAATTGGTGATGTGATACGGTATTCCAAATCTGCAAATTCATTGTAAAACGTCTTACTGTGCATATTCAGTCAAATTTTTTAAATGAGAAGCAATTCCTGCGAGCATAGATTTCGGTTCTAGTAGCATAACTCCTGGAACAATCGGAAGTATTCTCTCAAAAATGGGCGCTGGAGGAGGTTCTAGTGGCTTGTCGTAAGTCGCCAAACGTCTAAGAATCTCATCTTGTCGATCATCATACGTGACACCACTTTGCTGGCACCGCCTTCGTGTATTTTCATACCAAGTTGACCGGCCGATGAGCGCGGCATAACTTACGCCCACACTTTTAACTGCAGCTTCGATCTCATCATGGTTTACGAACTCTTTCCACTCAATCTAATAGCATGGTCAAATTTGTTATTAAATATTTCGTAGCTTGCAAATTACAATAATGATATCGTGTGCGTTTATACCTGACATCCTTCCATGACGGATAGTAGTCGTAATGGTAAAAACTGAGGTGGAAGAGCTGGAAGATATAAAGATGTACTATGCATCTGTGGGTCGTCAATCCAAAGACTGAAGGCGGTCGAAACACTAAAGTTGAACACGATATATTATACATTCTTTAAATCCTGATATTTATGTACAAACATTCTTGAATTTCGATTTCTATCAGTACCTCACGTATTCCTTGTAAAGATCAATCATAACGGCAGGATTTTCAGACGCATTCTCGTCAACGGACAGCATTTCAACAGTGCTCAATGAATTTCTGTAATGTTCCAATGTTTCATACAGCTTTAATTTCAATTTCTTTGCAAAAGCTGTGTTCACCATTCCTTCAAAGAACCGCTCTCCGACTCCAATGCCTTGATTTGAGTCGCTGAAATCCGAAAACAAAGATTCAAAATTGTTTGTGAATAGACGACGGCAACAAGCCAATAATTATAATACAATACTTATACTTATAATATAAGTACTCAAGTACCCTGTAATCGGACGAAACAAATATCTGGTGAAGAATTTTTGCCACACCAAAAAGGTTAACTCATGATCAATGGGTAACTCGAGGGCGAACTGTGCCCACCGATATATGGTTAGGAAATTTGGAGATGTTGTCAGCTTGGAGGTATTACATGCTTTCTGTTGAAAAAAGTTAACGCAGAGTTTACATCATTGAGTTTTAAGTTTTAAATTGTTTGAAAAGATGTTAGGAAATTACTTTCACAGCTGCATCAACGTAAATCTTTGGGTTTGCTAGCGACATCATTACAGAATTCCAAAATCCAGTTTCATTTTCCAAATTCGTTTCTATTGTTAAAATTCCGTACGTAAAGTACGGCGATGATGAGTAAAATGGCGTTGGAAGAAGTGTTTTCGCAGAACTGGACCATGAAAATAGGAAAGATGCGATGCCGGACTGTGTGGTTGCTGTCAATTCCTACCGATTTTAAATATTATCCATTCAGTTTTTACAGACATTGCTATTGTCGTCTCGTAAAGGTTCTCCTTATACAAACACGAATACAAATATATACTGACAGACCTTGTACAGCGTAGAGAAATGCTCGACAAAGCAAGTCTGCCACTCTTCTCGTGTGAAACAGTATTTGGCAATTACATCCAACACATATAGTGCATTCCTGTCTTTGTTCCAATTTTCAAGTTTAGTGATGCAGTCAATCCACAATTTAATCAAAGGAACTGCTGCTGACTGAAATCTACCCGCCTGTTGGATTTGAGTTGACACCATGTCTCCGAACATTTTGGTATAGTAGCCAGGAAAGTCATACTTTATAAGATTTTTTGCCATTCGCATGTAGGTCATATCCGAGGCCAACAAGGCCGATAAAATTCCTTTAAACCTATCAAGAAATTATATCTAGTTTATAGAATTCATCACTTCCCTGTCGACAAATTATGTCAATATATCTCTTGTATCATACTTGTCGTTTCTGCAAAGTGCTTCACGACAGCCAACAAAAACTGGTGTCAAGAAGAACAGTACGTGCAACACGGCTTCATACTTTGAGTTTACAACCATCACTTCCAATTGTTCAATGCCATGTGGACATGCAACTGGTATTGAATGACCCAACGGAGTGATGAGTAAAGCTAAGAAACAAGCTAATGGGTTCTTCTCCGTCACGCCAGCCCGAAGATGCTCTAGTTCAGGATGACTTTCAAACGTAGGAAGACTCTGTTAACATACCATAGTTTGCATTAGGCCTTTACATACAGGCAATCACTGGGTTTCATAAAGTCTGGAGGTACTAGTACTAACCCTTAACATTGTTGTAAGGCGGACTCCGTTATTACTCCGGTCAAAAATGTGTAAATGAAGTTTTGAAACAAGATCCCAAACCCACGAGGTATAGTTATCTTGACTTTTACCAGCGAGCGAGGTAACCTGCTTCATGCTTTCCGCAAGAAGAGACTGATTCTTCGTCCATCTGGAATGAGCTTCCAAAAGTAGCAAAGCAATCTGTGATCCAATAGCAGCAGAATCGGAATTACACATTGGCGTCTTGTTTATAATGTCACATCTTTATGATAATATTGATTTTGGAAGGTAACCTTGAAATGAATCTCGTATGGTAAAAATAACTCTCCCTTGTCATCAAATCCCCAGTTCATGGACTGTATCACGAAACGACTAGTTTGACTTTCAATAGAAATAACTGAATAATTCAGCAACCAATGGGAGAGTAGTTTTAAATCCAAAACAGTTGGTTTCCAGACATCAAACGCTAATTCTTTCATCAGGTATAAGGACAGCTATATTTGTTGAACAATTAAGTTGCAATACAAATTTACATGACAAAGAATGTCCATTTGCCTGCGAAAAAATGTTAAAATGTTCTTGTACAAATTTAAAACTCACGCTATCCAAAATCTCCATTTTAATCTTGACAACGTCGAGCAAAACCGATATCAGGTACGGATACTTCTTTGTTAATGCTCCAAGCAAATCGCGAGCATGCTTTGAACATGTATCTCGTGTCACAGGACTTAGAAATCCAATCTAACAAAAATTGGAAAAAGTTTCAAGAAACATGTTCCAACATTATTAATAATAAAAAACATGGCGCTGCCAGTAAGTCATGATTACCTGGAACAAATGGAATGTGACGATTCTGACAAAATCCGGTTCCTTGCCCTCACGCGCAATAGCCATGTTTGACAACGTATTCAGTAAATAAAATGCATCTGATTCATTCATAGAAATTAGATCATTTTCAAAATCACACGAGATGTCTTCACTTGCTACACCATCCTTTTCACTGGATGCCCATTTCGTAATTAATGCATAGCAGTCCCACAATATGTCGGCGCTAACGACGTGAAACGGGATTGCAGCGAGAAATTGCAATGTTCCAATGTTTCTTCCGCTTAGAAGAACTGCAACAGAGTTCATCAGAAATAAGTCGTATTCAGTGTTCAACACGGTGTCCTGTTTTTCTAGTGGTCCAACCCGATTCAAAAAGTTCTCTAAGTGTTCAGTAACATATTTTGTCGCGTGCAAGATTAGGCGGCCGATTAGTTTGGTCAATTGGCGATACCTTCAATAAAATGGAATGAGTAAGAAAAACCAGAAACGTAATATGTAGCAATCTTTGCCTTATTGCCTTATCAAATTTATATGGAGCAGCAACGGGGAAATTCAAGTTTATAATGTACATTTAGAAAAACATACCTATCAGTATAATACGAAGTAAATCCATGTCCCAGAATTGTAACCAGCTGCCGTGTGAATTCAATTAATTTCAAAATATTTGTTTCATGCGCAGTCTGAATGTCGTAGATGTCAAGACCCTGGTTTTCATATACGAAAAGTACCCTGCGAAATATCCTATCAATGGGAATCTGAAAGTCATATAACATTCCAATATTAATAAGAAATTATATCAATGTCCGATATTACAAAAATATTAATGGGTGAACCTTTTACCTGATGAAGTAAAGCAATAAGATCACTCTCCTTAAAAAACGTGGTGTCCTCAAGATCATCCTCTCCATCCGAGTCGATAACAACCCATTGACTATTTGATTCCGTAGACGCAATCCTTTTGTAAGGTGTGTCATGATGCTTCAAAAAGTCTTCCCGTTTGGAAACTGGCTTCAAAATTAAGTTCAAGGCAGCTAGTGCATAATCCAGATATATATGACTAAAACTTCCAAAGTACTCCGACGGATGTGAAGGAATAGGTATCTTCGGGACCTGCACGTATGTACAAGCCCATTTATTAACAGTCCCAGGTGGAATACGCAAAACGTGATTCAAAATGAATAGATGGTCATTCAAGGTTGCTAATCGTAGAAGAAGGCCGATACAGTTAGACAACCAACGTTTGCAATCATCAAGGAAGGACGGATGAAGTGAAGTTTTTCTTGCAAAAATGAACAAAGCAGATATTGCTGTTCTTAAGTTGTTTGCTGTGCTCCTAACTTCAGCGTTAGGATAATCCACATGATAACCTTGTATTTCAAAACTCTGCAAATTGATATGGCTGAAGTTTTTGTGAAAGAAGTGGTCGATCTGAGTCCTGCACAACTGAACGGAATACGTATACAGGGGGAAATTATCCTTCGAAAGCTCCTTCACTTGCTTTAATGTTCGTTCCAATTGTAAAAATTTATCTTGGTTAAATTTTGACGAATGATATTGATGGGATGCTTCAACATTATTTTCATCCTTACAAGTCGCTTCTTGTCTAATTGTTTCTGATTTAATGGTCCAAACGATCTTTTCAAACTCGGAAAATTGCTCCCTCAACTCATATAACGACTTTTCGCAAACGCCAAGTTGATTGAACGCTCTTTGATAGTTGCATAAGAGTTCGTACAGTTCGTAATCATCGTATGAGCTCTTTGTTGTATTTAAAAATTCTTTCACGTCCACCTCGCAGTTTTCAATGAACAGGTTATTGTACAAAGACGCAATTTGGGATACGTGGCACTGTGGAGATCGAATGCGCTGAAGAATTTTCGCTAATTCAACGGATGTAGTCCGAACACAATCTTCAGGAACTTCATCCAACCTTGAAACTTTGTGATTGGAAATTTGACCAGGGAGGAGACTGAAAAATACCCCCGACTCCGTTTTCACAGGTGCTGTTGGAATTGCTTCCTCGCAGGGATCTACAGTATCATCCAGTTCGTTTATGCTCACTGTTCGGAGATTAATTTCGATTGCTTCAGTACATTCAATTTCGTCAAGAGATGGAACATCTGGATACAGTTTTGGCACACAATGAACTTCATTGGTAACCGGAAGTGCGACTACATCCTTGTCCGCTTCATCTACTGTTTGTGTGTTTAACAAAGAGTCGTTGGTACAAGTATCGGCATTGATATCGGAAATTTCCTTCGACCTGGTAACTGGACCTGGTTCCCTCAAATTTTCCGAACCCTCCTCAGGTAACGCATCGTTCTTATTCTCATCTTCATTAACACTCTCCGTCTTCACATTATCATTTTTACTTTGATTAATCCGGGTTAGAACACCTTCAAACTCATCAGGTTGAAGTGGCTGAGGAACGTCTCCTTGAGGTGTTTCTTGTTCCTATAATTTATAAAACAAAGTGACATGTCATGACTAACCGTAAACCAGTCGGAAATCGGAATATCATGAATATAACTTGACCAGCCACAAATTAAACCGTGCCATCAACAAAACAGCAACCCAAACGGAAAATTTCCCACCTGTTCCTCAGCAGCAGTCTTTGAAGACCGTTTCTTCGATTTCTTCTTTTCTTTGCGGACTGCTTCCATTCTAACAATTCCCCTTTGACCTTCTTATTCTCTACGTCCTAAAATATCTTAAAAGGTCGAAGCATGTTCAGTTTTAAAAGCACTTCACCTATCACCTAATCAAATAAGCACTACACCTCAATTATAAAAACATGGCATTGTTGACTCGTAACTTACATACAATATATTATCTGTAAATATTATCCTTTGTCCTTGTCATCCATCATATTTGTAGTTTCTCACATTCACAAATAAAAACATTAAATATATATTAATTAACTATTACATATTATCATTTATGTTCCACTTCTCACTCCAGTCCAATTATAGTTATAGAACTCTGAGCTAAGCTAAACTGAGCCCTGCAGCAGTTGGTCCAGCTACATTGTGCGCCGTTCTTTTAACTAAATGTCGTCCACTGTTGACTATAACAGAGCAGTTAAATTATAAAACAAATGTCAAGTGAGTTGGGAGCAGTGTCAAAGGAAGAGACGCACTTTCGAGTGGTTGTAAACATGAAGAGGAGAATACAAAAGCAGATGAGGAATCCAGCTGACTCAAATGCACGTGCATACATGAAGATGCTAGATGTTGAGGAACCACCGATATGAACCACAGCGCAGTTGAGCACAGAGCATCAACATCATGCACCTCACACATCGCAACATCTCAAACACATGCATAAGATTATGTGCATTTGGCTATATGCGGATAGTTTGTGGAACGGTTTTGATGAACTTGCAGAAAAGAAGATACATAAGTATGTATGTACATATGTATATCATCGCGATATCATGAACTTATGGGCGAAGCCAGCCGTACTTAATTTTACTTTACCGTTTATCAAAATATCAACAAATTTGTTACATTAATTAATTACGGTATGTGTGTTTATGTATTTATGTGTGCACTATGTGTGCACCTAAACGTTCTGCTAAACTGGAGTTGTACTCTGAATTTGAATTAAAAGGCTGATATGAAATAGTTGACAATATCCCATCATAATAATAATTATGCATGAGTTGATGAGTTGTAATAATTCTTGTTGACCACTTTAACCGCTATAAAGCTTATAGGATAAGGTTGTAACGTACGTTCAACTAAATCGTTATTGTATGCATTTTTCCAATAATACCTCAACATTGCTCATTTGAGCAGCGCTATTCATGCAAAGGTAGTTACTGTGCGTAAAGTTTGGCTGGCTAGCTAAGATGACACTGAAAAAGTATATAATAAAGTTGAATCTGGAACACCAATTTGGAACATTGGAACGGGAAAACCAATATTTTAATTATTACAAATCATTGCTAACTTTTTACCTATGTTGCTGCATGGCTGGTGTTTAATGGATATTATGCATGTCGGTCAACATATGAAAGAACAAACTAGGTTGTTCAAATATTCATGTCTAATTTTTATATCTGCCTACAATATTGAGTGTCCTGTAGCTGGACTACACGGATATTTCATCGCGTAATCATAATTTTTATATACTATTTAGTGTATAATATCGACTTTGTCACAAATTCCATATAACCTAGCATTGCATAAATGACTAGTTGGTTTGGGGAATACCCATAAAGAAACAAGACGATAGAGTAAATGTAGCCTTGAAAGCGTCTTTTTTTGCCGTGCCAATACAATCATTCCAGACCCCCCAATGTTGGAGTGGCAACAAAGATAAGGTAATCAAGTACACGTCATATCAAGATTTTATGCATTTCACCGGAACTATGAATCACATTCTACGCTACAGATCGTTCATGTTCATGATATAATTTTATAATCGTAAATATTCACTTAATCTTAACCAAAATCTTAACGTTTTGTTAACGATTTCGTCGTCTTATTTCGCTTCTGAGCCTTCCATCAATTATTCATTACGAAGATGGTTCGAGAGTCGGCTTGTGCAGTTGTTATTTGCTCTAAAACAAGGCGTGAAGGTGTATCGCTGCATGAGTAAGTAACAAACACAGTAACACAAACATGAAGACAATGTATCAGTCCACTCACTTGGATATCGAAGTATTCAATTAATTACGTAATTATAATCACAGAATGGCCGGCGATCCAAGCGTCAGATCGGATTGGGAGCGCTTCATTAAAATATCAAATTCCAAATATGAAAACTGGAGGGCAAGTAAGAAAATGTGGATTTGCAGTGACCACTTTCAAGAATGCTGCATTAAACACAATAGCAATAGAAATGTTGTCATTATCGGCCACTTACCTACTATACTTGACGGAAAAGAACTTCCAGAAATGGTAGTAACTTTAATTCGTATCCTTTGAACAATATTACCCCACAAAAACTGATTGAAACTTTTTATTTAAGTCCAATTCGAAATGCTACCAGTCGCGATCAGTGGGAAATGAACATTCAATCCAGTCTGCGTATGAAATTACCAATATGCCTAATGTAGGAGTCCTAGAAGGAGAGAACAGGGAGGAACTCGAGCGCATAAAAATGGAGTTGCAGAAGAAGGACTCCTTGATTGATAGCCTTCAAATGAAAGTTAATATGCTAACCCAAACCTGCCAACGACGAGAAGAGTATATATCAGAAATTAGACGTGCGTATAGACTCGTGTCCCACGAACTTAAATTGATTCGGGAAAAATTACGAAGATCTGATGCTAGTAAAAAGCGTAAACTGGCTGAGATGGAGGAGCTGAGAACTGAAGTTTACAAGATGAAGCGGCCAAGAACTTCCACTTCTGTCCAAACAGATTTCTCCACATTGAAAACGAAGACAAAAGCTGAAGAATTATTCATGGAATTGTTCAATCGGAAAAATAACACTCAAAGATATAGTGAAAAGATACGCGATTTTGCCTTCGCAATCTTTTTTATATCTCCCAAGACCTACCGAATTCTCAGGGAGTTTCTGCAAAATCTCTTACCACATCCAAACACGTTTCGAATATGGACAAGCCACATTATCACTTCCCCAGGTAGTTTGGACATTAGATTTGAAGTTATGTTTAGCACTTATATTATATTATGCATGTTATCTTCATTGTTATTGTAGGGATTTTGGCAGCTTCAATGCAGTATATCATGAAAACAAACAACGACGAGAACTTTTCAACTTTCTATAGCCTGGCCTTTGATGAGATGTCAATCAGGCATCATATTTTTTACAATGGCAAGAAAATGTATGGATACGTGAATTATGGAGGATTGTCTTCAATTCCACACACAGGAGAGATTGCAAAATCAGCTCTATTTTGCATGGCCACCGAGATAAACGGACACAAGTCATTTCCTCTAGCGTACATTTTAACAAATGGCCTTAAACACGAGTTAATGAAGGACTTTGTGAATGCATGCATAAATGCTGTACATGAAGCAAAGGGTTACGCTGTGAACGTTACGTTTGATGGATTGAGTGCAAACTTCAAGGCAATGGAGGCGATGGGGGCTTGTCTTGATGTGGAATCCGAAAACTTCCAACCCTACATTAATCATACATCCTCAGGGCATAAAGTTCACATTATTCCCGATCCTAGCCACATGTTCAAATTGTTAAGGAACAAACTCCGGAAGCTATATACCTTTGTAGATAAAGATGGCAAGGTTAGCTAGCTAAACTATAAGTTGATTTTTATTGCAAGCGATCGATATTGGAGTTGCTCTCATCTTAATCCCACAATTATGACAGAAAGTATCGTGGAAATACATCGACTCTTTGCATACAATCCAGTGGAAAACAGGGTTAAGAGCAGCAAACAAATTGACAACTCGCCATATTTATTTCCAGCAGCAAAAAATGAAGACAAAGCTCTCTGTTCAATTATTAAGTAACTCCGTTGCATGTGCAATAGACATGTGCAGAGAACTCTCGATTGAAGGCTTTGAAGAAGCTTCTGCCACATCAGAATTTTTACGAGTATCCGATCGGTAATACTTTGCACTTTTTATAATGTTTAGGATTTCAAATGGTTCTAAAAGCAAATATATGGTGTGGTAATTTACATTTTTACAGGACTTTTGATGTATTAAATTCATGTACTTTCGGGAAAGGATTCAAGCAACCTTTACGAGAATGCAGTCAGAGCATCTGGCGTCCTGTCGTTCAAAAGGCTAGGGAATATTTCTCTAAATTACAGTGCTTTAAAAACGGAAAACTTGTTTCAGTTCTTTCTACAGTTGATCACACATTTGTGAAGGGCATTTGTATTGCACTTTCAAGCATTGAAAATATTATGGATGACATAATCATCCCGTCGGATAAACTGAGGTTGCAAAAACACTTACTTAATATTTACATTCATTCAAAAAAAATTAGATTCGCCCATGCAGTCATAATTCATTAAATATTGGGAATCTTGCTTGTAGATATCTCCCAACACAAAAATGCAACCAAGATAAGGTGGAGCAGTTCTTTGGCAAATTAAGACTGCGTGGGGTCTTGGATAACAATCCGAGTCCATTTCAAGTTGAGCATTCTCTGAAGGGTATCTTGAGATTTCAAATTAACCCAGTTCAAAATGGAAATTGTACAGTATTAGAAGAAACTTCCAGTAAAATTGCCCCTACAAATAATCTTACCACCCTTATGCTTCCCGATGAATCCCAATTTGAGGAGTATGAAACCGAAGATTCCATTGAATGCGATATGCCAAATGAAGATTTTATGGAAAGCGACCATAGATTTGTGGCAAATGTAGTCGCTTACGTAGCAGGTTTTGTCGGTAGAAGTATTTCTAAAAGGTTGAAGTGCACCAAGTGCATAAAATCACTTGTTCCAAATGATGTGTCGGCCATAAAGCTAAGATCTGATTACGTCCTTATAAACACGAAAAACTGCGGTGGACTATTTCTCCCTTCGTCACAACTCATCAACATTTGTAAAGTGGTGGAGCAAACTTTGAAATGCTTGCAACAAAAAGGAATCCATAAACTTACTGGAGATATCGTGACAGTAAAGGCAGTTCATGAATGTATGGAGCGAGGATTAATCAATGATTTTATGCATGTTAATGACAACTGGACAATGAGTAATTCCCCAAACGAAGACACTAATCATGGTGCGACACTAGTCCGATCCATATGTCAGGAATACAGCAAAGTTCGACTTCACTA